>CAUYTI010058478.1:0-27062 GCA_963575145.1 Galago senegalensis | reverse complement strand
AGCCACGTACACCTAAGGTGGCGGGTTCGAATCCCCAGCCCGGACCCGCCAAACAACAATGACGGCTGCAACCAAAAAATAGCCGGGCGTTGTGGCGGGCGCCTATGGTCCCAGCTACTTGGGAGGTGGAGGCAAGAGACTCGCTTGAGCCCAGGAGTTGGAGGTTGCTGTGAGCTGAGATGTCATGGCACTCTACCCAGGGGGACAGCTTGAGGCTCTGTCTCAAAAAAAAAAAAAATAAATAAAATGTATGTCACAGCTGTTGGCCCCAAAGGCCTGTGGGCAGAAGTTAGTTTTAAAAGTGCCATTGTGTGGGGAGTGGTCATGTTTTGGGCTTTCTGCTCTGGGGGATTGGTGGCTTTAGATGGAACATTAAACTTGTTTATGAGCCTGCTTAGGATCTGCAAATGGACTCTTTGTCCAGCCCTAGGTGAAGGGAACCTGCATCACGATGATCAGCAGCTCCACTGTGATCTTAAGAGTGAGAGAGGTGGTGTTCCCTTAGCAAGACGAAAATTCAATAGCATGTACAGAAAATATCTGGCAGAGCATGGTGACTCATGCCTGTGGTACTAGCACTCCGAGAAGCCAAGGCAGGTGGATTGCTTGAGCTCAAGACTTCGAGACCAGCCTGAGCAAGAGCGAAACCCCCCTCTTTACCAAAAATAGAAAAACTAGCTGGGCATGGTGGTACACACTTACTTGTAGTCCCAGCTACTGGTTAGGCTGAGGGAAGAGGATTTCTTGAGCCTAAGAATTTGAGGTTGCTATGCACTGTGATGACCCCATGGCACTCTACCCAGGGTAAAGAGTGAGACTCTGTCTCAAAAAAGCGGAAAAAAAAAAAAAAAAAAAGAAAGGAAAATATTTATTAGGCTGGGCCCTGTTGGGGGCCTGAGGCAGGATAGCCTGAGCATAGGGGTTTGAGGGTGCAGTAAGCTACGATAACACTTCTGCATTCCACTCTGGGAGACAGAGTAAGACCCTGTCTGGAAAAAAACAAACAAAAAAAGAAAGAAAAGAAAATATTTATTAAACAACTGCCCCTAGCACAAAACAAAAACCAGAAACTCTCAACCTCGTTCTTCCAAGGTCTAACTATAGTCTCACTTCTCTGTAGAACTTTCCTACTTACTTGGCCTGGAAATGGTACCTTCTCTGGCTATTTGTACTTTCGACTTTGAATTATTGCAGTGTACACTACCTACATGTTTTATTTTACCTATTGTTAGGTGAAGTCAGGAAACTAGTTGAGTAACTTCTGATGCTTCATAACTGATCCCTTTATTGCAGCATAACAGGCTCTAAATTTTTGTTGAATTAATGAATTCTTTTTTCTTTTTTTTTGAGAAAGAATCTCACTATGTCGCCCTCAGTAGAGTGCTCTGGTGTCACTGCTCACAGCAACCTCAACCTCTTGGGGTTAAGCAATTCTCTTACTTCAGCCTCCCAAGTAGCTGGGACTATAGGCACCCACCACAATGCCTGGCTGTTGATTGTGGTTGTCATTGTTGTTTAGCCTGCCCAGGCTGGGTTCAAAAGCGCTGGCTCTGGTGTGTGGCTGGTGCCCTAGCTGCTGAGCTACAGTCGCCAAACCAGAATGAATGAATTCTTAACTCTTTTTAAATGTTTTTAAAAGAGGGACAATGGTCAGAGGGACAGTGAACTGGCCCCCTGTTTAAAAAGTTTGATGACCCCTGGACTATGATAATCATTTCTCATTTTTGTCCATGCAGAAAAGCTCCCTCACAGTGCATGTACTTACATAAACAGCACAATTTTATTAAGGCCAGTGTTTTCTTGTTCTTTCTTTTTTAAAATATAGTAGAATTATTTATTAGGCAGAGGAGTGGATTTTCTGAAAGAGTGAATTTACAAAGAGCTCAGTGACCTGTGAGAAAGATGAATCTCTTTCCTCTGGGTTGGCAAGTCCTTAATTAGTAAGGCTGTTTGCAGTGTAATTAGGACTCCAAGAGCATTGAAGTTCACCAATACTGTTCTGAATTTCACAGGGTACTGTGTAACATAATTTACTGTGTAATCAATGGAAAATACCTCAAAATGGCCTTTTGAAGAAGTTTGCCTGTATTGATTCATCCATGAGGGGGTGACCTGAAAACAAAATATGGCAAAGGAATCAAATTCACATGTCTTAGGTTTTCTCATATGCCTTTAAGCTGGATACAGGAACGTGTTTCATTAAGAAACAGAATTGAAGTCTGAAAAACTGTCAATGTAAACACATTGAAATACAGGAAAATTATCCCCCTTACAAATAAACAGTCCACATCTGTTATCTTTGAAGTTACCCACATTAGAGATTCGAGCATTTTCTTGGTTTATAGCCATGACAGAGAAAGTCTTAGGTTCCTCCTGAAATAGACTTTTTCAAAATTATTTTTTTTCAACAGAGCTGAGACCTTAGTTCTCATTTTTTTGGTCTTTAGTTTGGGTGAAGATTTAAGCCACTACACTGTAGAAGTGATACAGAGTGACACTCTTGGTTATGTCTGTTCTCACCCACTTAGGAGAACTAATTATATTACATTTGAGCATGAGGTAGCATTTTGATGCATATTAAAGTATGTGACAAAATTGTACTTTGTCTTGTTTATTTTACTTAATGCTTGCTCATTTAAATATACGGAATTGGACTGTTTAGATTGAGATGCTACAATGAAGCTTGGTTGTAATATGAAATTCAGTAAGTAGTACCTTTTTTTTTTTTTTTTAAAGACAGGCTCTGTTGCTCAGGCTGGAATACAGTGGTGTTAATTATAGCTTACTGTAACTTAGACGTCCTGGGCTCAGGTGGACTTCCTGCCTCAAACTTCCGGCGTCTTCCAACTATGGCCTGCGGAGGACATTTATCTGGCCCTCCGGGTGTTTTTGCCGCTGATGCCTGTCCTGCTTAGCCGCTGCCTGTCCTTTTAAACTATAGTCCGGCCCTCCAACGTCTGAGGGACAGTGAACTGGCCCCCTGTTCTAAGTAGTCAAGACTATAGGCATGCACCACCACATGTGGCTAATTTTAAAAAATTTTTGCAGAGAGGAAGGCTTGCTCTATTGCCTAGGTTTGTCTTAAGCTCAAGGGGACCTCCCTTCTTGGTCTCCCAAAGTGTTGGGATTATAGGTATGAACCACCACTCATGCCTGGCCTATAGTTTAATATTAAATGAAAGTTTAATGATGTTTAATATTAAAATATAGTATTTTAGTAAACAAAAACTCAAAGGAAAATAATTGTCTTTTTTTAGAGGGAGGTATAAATTTTTTACATGGTAAGTTTGATTTCTCTGGGTACATTCATCCCTATATTTGAATGTCCTAAGTGTATTCTGTAGATAAATATGCACATTTCTACACTTACACTCACAGAATCTTATCTTTGCCTAGCTTCCTCTGGAAGACAGCAATCCCTCCTTTAGCACTCTTTCCCCTCTATTTGTGTAGTATTCCTCTCTACATTTTTCCATTAGTGGAAAGAAAAACACCACATCAGAGACTTTTGACCTCAGTTCTGTGTGAAGCTTGAATAAACCACATTCTTGAGAAGACTTGTTAATGTCCTCTAGATACTATTTAGATTCAGAGGTCTTTCACTGTTTTCTTGTTGGCCAAGATTTTGCTTCTTTATACTCATGAAACAGGTTAAAGCAGACTCTTTCAGCCTTTTACTTTGAGAAGCAAATTAGGTATTTACAAACACTGACTAGGAATACTGGAATGGGTAGGAGTTAGGGGCTGAGAGGAGATGCATATAAATGCAAATTCCCAGGGAGAGTGGGAATGTTTTCTTCTACAGTTGAGATTTCCTGCAAATCCTGGAGTTTGACTGCGAAAGCAGCGGTGGCTCTCAGTAAGAGCCACACGTGGCTGTCAAATGGTGGTTGACAGTTTTATGCAATTTTTGAAAACTCTTTGTACATGTTTTTGACTCTATAGTTAGTACTTGATGAAGTACTTAAAATCAGAGTTTAATATTTGCATTGTATAGTTGTGGGAATCAAAGCCCAGAGAGGTTAAGTGGTAACAGTAAAGTAACAAAGTCAGTTACTTACAGCTAGCTAGTAAGTATCTGGGCTGAGATTTGATTATTATTGTACTAGGCACTGGAACAAGAAATGAAGTACCTTTGTACCTTTTTTGAAAAATTAAAGATAAGAATAACATATTTAAAGAAAATGTCAGGTACTTTCACTTTTATTTTCTTAGTGATCCTCACAAACATGCCACCAGTTAACCTGTACTTAGCTGGGCAGTAGAAGACTAAGAGTCCCTAAGCCCACCTAGCACTTTGTGAGGCTGAAGCTGGGAGTTCAGTGGCAATGTAGCAAGACCTCCTTTGTACCAAAAAACCAAACCAAACCAAACCAAAAACTGGGCCTGGTGGCATGGGCCTGTAGTCCCAGCTACTTCAGGAGGGACGAATCGTGTGAGCCCAGAAGTTCCAGGCCATAGTGAGCTATGATTATGCCCTTGTACTCCAGTCTGGCTGATGGAGTCAGACTGTTTCTCAAAAAGCAAAAATAAAACCAAAAACAAAACAGCAATAACAACAAAAAGTGCCTAAGTAGTAAGCGCTCATTTCATACCCAGAACCTCTGACTCACATTCCTTACTTGTATTATGCTAGGAAGATACAAATGGAGAAGTTGTCAGAGTGAGATCAGTGTGTGCAGGATAAGCACACTATTTAAAGAAATCCCGTGGCAATGTGGTTTTTAGTCTTGAGATTTGTGTCTTTCACGTTTTCTTCACACATACTTTTTTTCCCCTAAGAATAAATATTCTCTTGTGGGATATACTTAATGTTGTGCTTTGCAAATGGATTCATTCATTGAACCTAAATTTTGAGCAGATTGGTTTCAAATTAAAACCTTGGACAAACCAATTTTGCCTGTATTTAAGAGTTAAAATGTCTCAGTTAAAAGAACATTTTTTAAGACATTTTAATTTACTTTGGAGATTTTGTACTTTCCCTTGATACATGGTTTTAGTGTTAATTATAGTAATGTAACCATTACTGTTCTACAGATGAGGAAGCTCAGCGTCAGAGGGTTTGTTTAATATGCCCAAGATCACACAGTAAGCAGCAGAGTTAGGACTTAGATCTGAACCTGTCTTATTTTAATATTATTAGTAATTGGGCGGTGCCCTCAGTGAGTAGGGTGCCAGCCTCATATATCGAGGGTGGTGGGTTCAAGCCAGCCAAACTGCAGCAAAAAAATGGCTGGGCACTGTGGCGGGTACCTGTAGTCCCAGCTACTCGGTAGGCTGAAGTAAGAGAATCACCGGGCTCGGTGCCTATAGCTCAACCGGCTAAGGTGCCAGCCACGTACACCTAAGGTGGCGGGTTCGAATCCCCAGCCCAGACCCGCCAAACAACAATGATGGCTGCAACCAAAAAAAAAATAGCCCAGCGTTGTGGCGGGTGCCTGTGGTCCCGGCTACTTGGGAGGTGGAGGCAAGAGACTCGCTTGAGCCCAGGAGTTGGAGGTTGCTGTGAGCTGTAATGCCACGGCACTCTACCCAGGGGGACAGCTTGAGGCTCTGTCTCAAAAAAAAAAAAGAGAATCACCTAAGCCCAAGAGCTGGAGGTGGCTGTGAGCTGTGATGCCATGGCACTCTACGGAGGGCAATGAAATGAAACTCTGTCTCTAAAAAAAAAAAAAAAAAATTATTAGTAATTATCTGCAGTTTTTTTTTTTTTTGAGACAGAGTCTCACTCTTATCACCCTGGATAGAGTTCTGTGACATTGTAGCTTGTAGCAGCCTCAGACTCTTGGGCTTGGGTGCACCTGTGGCTCAGTGAGTAGGGCACTGGCCCCATATGCCGAGGGTCATGGGTTCAAACCTGGCCCTGGCCAAAAAAAAAAAAAAAACTCTTGGGCTCACATGATCCTCTTACCTCAGCCTCCCAAGGAGCTGGGACAATAGGCACCTACCATGATGCCTGGCTAGTTTTCTATTTTTAGTAGAGATGAGGGGGGGGGTCTCACTCTTGCTCAGTCTGGTCTCGAACTTGTGAGCTCAGCCAATCCGCCTGCCTTGGCCTCCCAGAGTGCTAGGAATACAGAGGTGAGCCACTGCACCTGGCCTATCTGCAGTTTTTAGGTATTATATAAGGAGAAACACAAGAAGTGGTTAAAAAAAAAAAGGTAAAAGTCTCGGTTCCTCAGTTCTGACATTGACATAACCTCTATGTCGTTTTTTCAGCTTTTCACTCAGCTCTGAGGGGTATGTAAGTTGGTGAGAAACTTCTAGTACCTATAGGCTGTTGTCATGGTACAAAGAAAAGAGCTTTGGATTAGGAATTAAGACACCTGGTTTCTATTAAGGTTTCTGTTTAAGTTTGTGTATGCACCTGTGAAGTGAGTTGCATAGACTAAAATGTTATTCAAACTAAATCATGAATCAATTTGAGTGCCAAGCTACTGGCATTTTATAAAACAATAAAACATATCAGTGGCTTGAGTATGTAAGAGTAAGTACTGCTTTGTGAAACATCAGTTATGTGTATGTACAGGGTACTGGGTTGCAATGTAAAATGTAATTTTCACAGTGAGTTTGGTTTTCCTTCCAAAAATTTAGTGGCTTAAAATAACCATTTTATTACATTTTCACAATTTTGTGGGTCAGGAATTCAGACACAGTTCAGCCTATTTATTCTGATCCATGTGGAGAATGGGATCATTGGGTATTTAGCTGCCAACAGATCTGGTTTGGAGAGTCCCACTTGTCTTTTACTCACTTCCCTGGTGCCTTGATGTGGATGACTGGATGCTTGGCTCAACTGGGCTCCTTTTCCTCTTTTTGTATTTTGAGAGCCTCTCTGTGTGCTTTCTTTAGCTGGGTAATTGAACTTTTTACATGGCAGCTTGGGACTCCTGGAGACAGGGCAGGAGCTGGCCTCCCTCTTAGCAGACTAGCCTGGAATCTGGCATAGCATCATTTCTGTTATTCACTATTGGTTAAAGGAGTCCCCGGCTAGTTCAGATTTAGGAGGAGAGGACATAGAATGGCCATTTTGTATTTTATGGCCTGGCGCAGTGGCTCGTGCTTATTGCATTTTGGGACACTGAGGTGGGAAGATCGAGGTGAAGAATTTGAAACCAACATGGACAACATAGCGAGACCATGTCTACAAAAATAAAAATACAGGAGAACAAAGGGACTGTAACAAACTGGTCAACATCTGGAGGTGGCCAGTGTAGGAGGTGGTTAACTATGGAGGTTCTACTGAAAAAAAAGCAGCCAAACTTGGTGTGTACCTATAGTCCCAGCTTTTAGAGGGGCTGAGGCAGGAGGATGGAGGATTGCTTGAGCCTAGGAGTTTGAGGTTACAGTGAGCTATGATTGTTCCACTGCACTGTAGCCTGGGTAACAGAGTGAGACCTATCCTCAAAAAAAGAAAAAGAATTTGTGGCCATTAAAAACATGCCACAATTATAGTAAATTAATTAAATTTTTTTTGCAGTTTTTGGCTGGGGCTGGGTTTGAACCCACCATCTCTGGCATATGGGGCTGGCACCCTACTCCTTTGAGCCACAGGTGCCGCCCAATTAATTAATTAATTTTTTTTTTTTGAGACAGAGCCTCAAGCTGTCACCCAGGATAGAGTGCCGTGGCATCACAGCTAACAGCAACCTCCATCCCCTAGGCTTAAGCAATTCTCTTGCCTGAGCCTCCTAAGTAGCTGGGACTACAGGTGCCCGCCACAATGCCCAGCTAGTTTTGGTTGTAGTTGTCATTGCTGTTTGGCAGGCCTGGGCTGGATTCGAACCTGTTAGCTCTGGTGTATGTGGCTGGTGCCTTACCTGCTATCTGATTAAATTATATATCCAAGCTTTTAAATTCTGTTATTGCCCTTTGAAAGAAGATTGCTTTTTTTTTTTTTGATATGGAGTCTGACTATGTCACACTTCATAGAGTACCATGGTGTCACAGCTCACAGCAACCTCAAACTCTTGGGCTTAAGCAATTCTCTTGCCTCAGCCTCCCAAGAAAGATGATTGCTTTTATTTTATTTTATTTTATTTTATTTTTTGAGACAGAGCCTCAAGCTATCACCCTGGGTAGAGTGCCATGGCTTCACTGCTCACAGCAACCTCCAACTCCTGGGCTCAAGCAAGTCTCCTGCCTCTGCCTCCCAAGTAGCTGGGACCATAGGTGCCCGCCACAACGCCCGGGTATTTTGTTTTGGTTGCAGCCATTATTGTTGTTTGGCAGGTCCTGGCTGGATTCAAACCCGCCACCTTAGTTGTATGTGGCTGGTGTCTTAGCTGCTTGAGCCACAGGTGTCGAGCCAAAGATGATTGCTTTTAATGGAGTTTTTCCTCCTTCATTGGGAAATGGTCTATTTTTGCTTTACAAGTTCAGTTTAAGTATGTATATTATTTTTCCATGGAGTACTGATGGTTTTATGTTTTCAAAGAAGTGATTTAAGGTTTAAAAATTTCTGTGGCCTCCTAAGTTTACCGTCTATTACTATCTAAAAAATACATTTGGCATACAAAAGGATCTGCCTTCTTACAATGACTGAAGATTACATTTGGATTTAATTACTTTCTTCCTTCCTGTACAATCTGAGGCTGTTATATTTTTGTTGAAACCTGAAAGAGTGAGAAATCTGCTTCCCTGCTGCCTTTGCAAATCCCTCCCTGTAAAGAAAACGAAAACATTGGGTGAAGGAAAACTGTTTCAATATCAGCTCCATCATTTAGAAAACAATCAGGTAGAAGTATTATTTTTCAGATGAAAGTGCATATTCAATTTGAGACCACACTGTTACCCTTATAATAGAAAATGGTAAACACTAAAAGTAGACTAAGGATATACCCAAGGACTATATTAGTACATTTTTTTTTTATAATGGAACTTTTGGTAAACATTTGTGGTCTCAAATTCTGAGTCTCAAAAGAAGACCTTGATCTGAAATATTTTGTAATTTTATTGAAGTCTAAATTTTTTTTTTTTTTTTAGATGAGATCTTGCTTTGTTGCCCAGGCTATGCTACAATGGCTATTCACAGGCACTATCATTTCACACGTCAGCCTCAAACTCCTGTGCTTAAGTCATCCTCCTGCCTCGCCTTCCAAGTAACTGGGACTACAGGCATGTGCTCCTGTGCCCAGCTGAAGTCTAAATTGATTCAAACAAGCTGAATGGCTGTGATGGGGAAATTTGCTTAGCTTGATAGTAAATTGGCTAGTATAGGATAGTACTTGAAAGGTACATAGCATGGTGTCTGGCACATATTAAGCTCTCAGTAAGTTTTACCTATTATTTTACTTATATACATACCCATGGCTGCTAGCAGATGCCGAGGTAGAATTGTTCCCCTCTTAAGGTATTGTCCAGATGAAACTGCTTATAAAATTCTAGATATTTATTTTTAGTCTATCAATAAAATACAGTAGGCATTATGGAATAAGAAGGACTAGAAAGAAAAATCTGTTTCCCAGGTGTCATCTCCACCTCTGACTTCTCTCAGAATTCCAGTTTTTTAAGCTTGTCTGTTTTTTCCATTTATCTCAGTAAACCACAGCACCATGCACCCAATTTCTCAGGAAAGTTACTCTTTCTTTAAACTTTTTTTTCTTTTTAGGGGTTACTCTTTATTCCTTTTCCTTTGTACATAGACTTGTCCATATCCAGTCTTTCAGCAAGTCCTGCCAGTCTACCTCCCAAATGTCTCCTGGATCTATCCACTTCTCTGTACACCATTGTCATGGTTCAAACAGCTATTATCTGTCATCTGGATCATTGTAATAGGCTTCTAATTTAGTTTTTCTAATTTCATGCTCTTGTCTTAAAAAAAGAAAAAGACACCCTCCCCATTACAGCCAGAGTGGTCTTTTAAAACGGAATGAAATCATGTCATTTCTCTGTTTAAAACTTAATTACAGGCTCAGCGCCTGTAGCCCAGTGGTTCGCGTGTTGGCCACATTCATCGGATCTGGCAGGTTTGAACCTGCCTGGGCCTGCTAAACAAAAATGACAACAACAACAAAAAAACAGCTGGGCGTTGTGGTGGGCGCCTGTAGTCCTAGCTACTTTAGAGGCTGAGGCAAGACAATCGCTTAAGCCCAAGAGTTGGAGGTTGTTGTGAGCTGTGATGTCACAGCACTCTACCAAGGGTGACATAGTGAGAGTGTCTCAAAAAAAAGAACAAAAAAATACAGTGGCTTCCTGTCATGCTCATTACAAAATCAAAACATTTTAGGTTTATGAAGTCTAAAATGATGGGCTCCTTGCTCTGACCGCATGCTATTCTTCCTTTCTCCCTTGCCTTTTTTCACACTAGTGTAGTTTTAGAGCTGTTTATCTGGAATCCCCTTCTCCCACTTGGCTCTTCTAGTCACCCTGTTCTCCCTTGGTAGAGAACTTCTTTGATCAATGTAAAGGAGGCGTTCTCTATGTTGATCTGCTGGGGTGGGGAGTGGGGCGGTGGTTTCCTTTTCCTTCCTTTTTTATTGCAGTTTTTGGCTGGGGCTGGGTTTGAACCCGCCAACTCCAGCATTAGGGGCCAGCACCCTACTGCTTTGAGCCACAGGTGTCACCCGCTTCTTCTTCTTCTTCTTCTTCTTTTTTTTTTTTTTTTTTGGTGAGACAAGAGTCTCACTCTTTTTCTAGGCTAGAGTGCTGTAGTAGTACCCCAGCTTACAGCAATCTCAAGCTCCTGCCTCAGGCTCCTGCCTGAGTAACTACAGGCACCTGCCACAACCCCCAGGTAATTTGTCTATTTTTAGTGGAGATGAGGGTCTTACTCATTCTCAGGCTGGTCTCAAACTCCTGAGCTTAAGTGATCCCTCTGCCTTGGCCTCCCAGAATGCTAGGATTATAGGTGTGAGCCATTGCGCCCAGCCTGATCTGCTGGTTTTAATCCTCTGCATAGCACTTAGGATCATTTGTTTTTCTCCTTACTTGATTATTCATCTGTATCCCCGTAGAAGATAAGTTTCGTAAGGCCAGCACATGTCCTTTATCTTTCCTGACTCTGTAGTGTCTAATGTAGACATTCAATGAATATTTGTTGAGTTAATGGATAAATGAATTAATCCTAAAAGCTTGTGAAGTATCATAGATGAGGTCTATGATGAAATGATAGGGAAAATCTTTTATGTACAAAATATATTTCATAAAGTGACCAGCAGTCCTTTGGGGAGGGCTATATTTTTTGTTTTTGTGATGTCCTCCTTATATTTTTATTAAAATGCCCTTTCTAGTATGGAATGGTTATGATATTCAGTTGTACGGTTTAGAAATACGTTCTTTGTAGCATAAATAATTTGGAAGCACAGTTGTCTTATACTTTTAAATTAGAGTTTTCTTTGAGTTTCAGAGATTTGTAGTTCACTGACAATAAAGAGGTACTATGTGGGTGTGCCTGGGAGGGAATCTTGCTAATAGTTCTTACCAAATAAAGTTCAATCAATCAAATATTATTGTACTCTTCAAATTCTCCAGAGAAATAAATCATCAGTTTCCATTTAAAGATTGTATTGTTTGATTATGTGACGTTAAAATGAAATGTGACATAAGTATCTACAGGTGATAATTAAAAGAAAATAAAAATAATAGACCTCTAAAAATATCTTTTGAAGGAGACAGTTTGTAGATTTAGCAGTGTTTCTTTGAATAAGTTTGTCTATATGAAAGCTAACTGAAATTGCATTAAAATTGATCAATACCTAAAAAAACAATCTCAACTGGTATTGAGACACAAGTAGAGAATTTTTTCTTTGTCTAATAAAAACTGAAAGTGATCTGAGATGTCACTGCTTTGTGTTTCATATAAGAAAACTGATGGTTAAAGAGGTAGTGATTTGTCAAAGGTAATAAAATTATTCGTAGGTCTAGAATTAGAATCCTAGGGTGGCGCCTGTGGCTCAAAAGGATAGGGCGCTGGCCCCATATGCCGGAGGTGGTGGGTTCAAACCCAGCCCTGGTCAAAAAATAAAAAAAATAAATAAATAACTTAGAATTAGAATCCTTCTACCTCATTCCCAGGCTCCTTAACTTTTTACTATAGCATAGTGTTTTAGGGAGACATGTTTTAAGAAGTTTCTTTTTTTGGAGTATGATATAGATTACTTTCAAAATATTTTATTAATATTTTAATTCATGTTAAAGGAGGGGATGTATTTTTAAGTAATGTTGGATGCAGGAATGTTATGACAGTTGGCCTCTAGAAAAAGTGGTATTTGCACTTTTAACTTTTGTCAAATTATGATTTAAAATTAACCAAGAAGATCATAGAAACATTTTGTTTTTGTTTTTCCTGTCTGAAAGAATCTTTACCCCTGAAAATATGAGAGGTTTATAAAATAAATCCAATTCCTCTGAAAATAAGAGTAGTTTTTTTTTTTTTTTTGAGACAGAGCCTCAAGCCGTCCCCCTGGGTAGAGTGCCGTGGCATTACAGCTCACAGCAACCTCCAACTCCTCGGCTCAAGCAAGTCTCCTGCCTCCACCTCCCAAGTAGGTGGGACCACAGGCGCCCGCCACAACGCCCGGCTATTTTTTGGTTGCAGCCGTCATTGTTGTTTGGCGGGTCCAGACTGGGGATTCGAACCCGCCACCTTAGGTGTACATGGCTGGCGCCTTAGCCGGTTGAGCTCTAGGCGCCAAGCCAAGAGTAGTTTTGATGGTTGTCATTTTAAAAAGTTTTTTTATTTTTATTTATTTATTTTTTTGAGACAGAGCCTCAAGCTGTCCCCCTGGGTAGAGTGCTATAGCATCACAGCTCACAGCAACCTCCAACTCCTGGGCTCAAGCGAGTCTCCTGCCTCTGCCTCCCAAGTAGTTGGGACCACAGGCACCTGCCACAATACCTGGCTTTTTTTTTTTTTTTTTTTTTTTGGTTGTAGCCATCATTGTCGTTTGGCGGGCCTGGGCTGGATTCAAACCTGCCACCTTAGGTGTATGTGGCTGGTGCCTTAGCCACTGAGCCACAGGCGCCAAACCTTAAAAAGTTTTTTTAAAGAGCAGGAATAAGTTTTGCATTTCTAAATCATTTAGGAAATACATAACCCAAGTGTTTTGGGAGGCTGAAGGGGAGGATTGTTGAGGCCAGGACTTGGAAACCAGCCTGGGCAATATAGCAAGATCCCACTGCTAGAAAAAAATTAAAAAACTAGCTGGGTGTGATGATGGATGCCTTTAGTCTCAGTTACTTAGGATGCTGAGGCAGAAGGATTGCTTCAGCCTCTGGGTTTGAGGTTACAGTGATCTATGATAGTGCCACTGCCTTCCAGACTTTGTGACACTGAGACCCTGTCACTAATAAACCAAGACCAGCAGTTAAAGTTTAATAATAATTATATAGATTTATGACTGTAAAACCAATACATAGTAGAGAATTTATAAGCTAGGTCCATAAAAATCAAGTAAAAATTACACATAATATTATTTCCCAGGTGTGTTTCTTTCCAATCACTTTGTTCTGTGGATATATGGCTTTTTTTTTTTTTTGAAGGCAAGCAAGCATGAAACAAAGTTTATTGAGGAAGAGAAAGATAGGTTTGCAGCACAGTAAGAAAAGCTTACAAAGCGGGATACATTTGCCATAGACAGTGAATGTAACTCTAGTTGCCAGAGCAAGTAGGCAAAGAAGGCATGTATTTTGTTTTTATTTATTTATTTAGTTAGTTATTTCAGTTTCTTTTTTTGGCTGGGGCTGGGTTTGAACCTGTCGCCTCCAGTATATGGGGCCGGTGCCCTATTCCTTTAAGCCACAGGTGCCGCCCTTTTCTTTTGTTTTTAAATATAGTCAAGGTCATCCTACTCATGTATTTTATTTGTTTTTCTTTCTTTCTTTTTATTTATTTATTTTTTTTGAGACAGAGTCTCACTTTGTTGCCCTGGGTAGAGTGCTGTTGGGTCATAGCTCACAGCAACCTCTAAGTCTTGGGCTAAAGCGATTCTCTTGCCTCAGCCTCCGGAGTAGCTGGGACTATAGGTGCCTGCCACAACGCCCAGTTCTTTTTAGAGATGAGGTCTTGCTCTGGCTCAGACTGGTCTCAAACCTGTGAGCTCAGGCAGTCCACCCACCTTAGCCTCCCCAGAGTGCTGGGATTACAGACGAGCAGTGCTGGCCCTTGCTTTGTCTCATTTAACATTGTATCATAGCATTTTCCCATGTTCTTTCAGAGTACAGTGGCAGAGTCATAGCTCACTGCAACCTCTAACTCCTGGATTTAAGTAATACACCCACCTCACCATACCTGGCTAATTTTTTTTTCTTTTGTACATTTCTGGTCTCATACTGTTGGGCCTTGATCCTCCCACCTCAGCCTTCTAAAGTGCTGGGGTTACAGGTATGAACCACTTGGCCTGGTTCATTTTTTTTATGTTTTTAGAAAGCCTATGGAAACCGATATAGTTCCATAACATTCTTCTGTTAATCATTTAACTATTACCTTATTTCTGGTTATTTAGGATATAATAATTTCTGTTATTGTTAAAATGTTGAAATGAACAACAGGGTATAGAAATCTTTGCTCACATTGGTCTGTTTCTTTTTTTTTTTTATATTAGTTGCCTGAAATTATTAATAGTTATTGCCAAAATGCTTTTAGAAATGTATGGGAGTGCTTGTTTGAATGTATCCTTAACAACAAACTTGTGCATTGGAGAAAATATTGCTGTTACCTTGGGGCCTGAAGCACTTTCTGAAAAGATTAGTAGGTAGCACGTGTCTTTGTTATACCTAGCTAGCTGTTTGGGGTTAGGTATCTGTTCACTTTTATAGGGGAAGACTAATCACAAGATATTTACTCATCAATCTTATCAAGAGCAAACTATCCTGACTAAATATTTAAATTGTAAGGAGGTTACTGAAGGTTAAAGATTTCCATTAGAGGTTTTCCCCTAAAGTGGGATAAACTAGATAGGCTTTTAGGAAAAGAATAAGGTTGAAATAAATTGCTTAGC
The DNA here is from genome assembly GCA_963575145.1 of Galago senegalensis. NCBI lineage: Eukaryota > Metazoa > Chordata > Mammalia > Primates > Galagidae > Galago > Galago senegalensis. The sequence continues at coordinate 12,123 of CAUYTI010058478.1, read as the reverse complement.
AAATTGACCAAAAGAAGTACTCAGTCAACTCTCTGTGTGTGTGTGTGTGTGTGTGTACTAAGAAAGACTGGGTGGAAGACCTATTGAATCAAACCTGCATTTTAACAAGATTCCCCAAGTGATTTGTATGCTTATTAAAGTTTGAGAAGCACTGGTTTACCCTATACTATGCCCCATATTAAAAGTTAAATTGACGTTTTGAAATCCTAAGGATTATTTTTGGATGGTTTAAATTTATGTGAGTTAACTATTAACATTTTCCACAAGAGGAGGAGGGTAAGTCTTGAATCAGTGTCTCCACCACTTCAGATTGCTGTCCAGCTGCATCTTGGCTTTGGGGCCTATTTAATCCAGAGGAACAATTGGCTAATTCTGCTTGTGGACATTTGGTCCAAGTCTCACCACGCCAAGTATACATAGCTCATTGTTTTAACATATCAGATTTCAATTTGTGGTGTCATTCTGGATAGGCATTTCCCAAATTAAAGAGAATGGTGCTAAAAATAGCATTTTCTTTTTTGTTTTATCCTCAGATATACTTTATCATCACTTAGACATAGCATTTTCTAAGGAACCTTAAAGTCGTTTGAAATATTTGATGTTTTATGTGATTAGCAAGGAAACACAGATTTGTATAAACTAGCTTCCTTACAAATTTCATTTTGTGATAATCTGGTTTCTCTTCGTATTATACAATCTTTCGCCTTTTACTAATTTAATTTTGTGAACATAATTATTCTGTTACAGGGCAGTGACAGATAAGAAAAGAACGCTAACTTAGATTGTAGAACAGAACTGTCCAGTAGAAATATAATGCAGGACACATAAATTTTCTAGTAGCCACATTAAAAAGTAAAAAGAAGTGGCACCCGTTGCTTAGTGGGTAGGGCGCTGGCCACATACACTGAGGCTGGCAGGTTCTAACCTGGCCTGCGCCAGCTAGTACAACAGTGGCAACCACAACAAAAAGTAGCGGGTGCCTGTAGTCCCAGCTATTTGGGAATAAAGAAAAGCTATTTGTGTCATAAAACTCTTAAGCCCAAGAGTTTGAGGTTGCTGTGAACTGCAGTGCCACAGCACTCTCTCTACCCAGGGCAACAGCTTGAGACTCTGTCTCAAAAAAAAAAAAAAAAAGCAAAAAGAAACAGTTTAATCTTAATAATATATATCTAATATAACATGGTATATATAACATATCAATATGAAAATTAATAGATATTTCATATTTTTATACTAAATCTTAAAAAATCCAGTATGTGTATACTCTTCATGTCTTAATTTGTATGTTATTTTTTTTTTTTAATTTTTTATTTTTGTGACAAGGTCTCACTCTGTTACCCTATGCTAGAGTGCCATGAGCCTCACTCACAGTAACCTCAAATTCCTGGGCCCAAGGGATCCCTCCTGCTTCTGCCTTCCCAGTAACTGTGACTATGGGCACAAGGCCTAGCTACTTTTTTCTATTTTCAGTAGACAGGGGTTCTTGCTTTTGGCCAGGCTGATCTCAAGGGACCCTCCTGTCTTGTCTCCCAAAGTGGGAGGATTACAGGCGTGAGCTCCTGTGCCAGACTGGATGTTAAATTTTCAACAGTTAAAAAAAGTGAAATGTAGTCCAACCAAAACTGTGTTTAATGGGAAAATATTTTATATTGCTTTACTTTTAAAATTTAAACGAACTGAAATCAAATAAATTCAGTTTTTCTGTCTCATCAGCTACATTTCAGTATCACTTGGTGTTTGGTTGTGTTTATAAGTTAACTGATTTCAGACTTAAAATTGATAAAACATCCTATAGGATAAGTAAATGGATGCTGCAGCATGTTGTAGTCTAATAATACAAATATTTTTGTATAGAGAATAAAGAAAGAATAAAGAAAAGCTATTTGCGTCAGAAAGCATTTACTGATTTACTGCCCCCCTCCGTTTGGAATTAATTTAGCCGTCTTCCATTAGTGGTTCACGGTCAGTTCTTAGCCCTTTACCGAACAAACTTGTAAAGTTAGAGCCAGGAGTTAAGATATCTTCCAGTTTTTCCCCTGTAGCCTTAGATGTTTGATTTATAGCCCGCATCCTTTCAGGAAAGTGAGACAAATGTGGCAAATAGGATAGTCTGAGTGGTGCTAGTTTGGCCCAAAGGTTGTAAAATTTTCCGTGTAGCTGGGTTTTCCAGGTACATGCTAAAATACCAATGTCTGGGCCTCACCTTTGTTGATTCCGATTTATGAAGTTTAGAGTGAACCCCTGACGGTTCCATATTAAATAAACCGCTTTGAGTGTTCCTGAAGTTCCAAGAACGTTTGGGATCATCATATCCAGCAATTGACTCTCAAAGGCTTTTAGCACGTCATGTTGCTGTTGCCACGTGTTCGATTTTCCCCAGGCTGAGGCTTGCCAGGAGGTTTTCTTTTTCTCCCCCTCCTGCAAATGGATTTTGCAGGCTGTTAAACCCCATCCTTGAAGATTTGCCCTGACAGCGTCCCGCGTGCCGTTAAAGAGACCTGAGCTTGCAGAGGTACACGGTGGCCATGTGACTGCTAAACCAGTTGCCACAGGGGCGGCCATTTTTGAGGCGGGCACCCAACCCCACGCCCTGGGAGCCTCAGGGGGGCAGCAGGGGTATGCTGTTACCGGGACTCAAGATGGCCACCACGCCCGCTAGCCAGCCCGCTAGCCCGCGGGCCAGCGAACCTGCACGAGACGCGCGGGCTGCTCGCCTCGGTCCACTGCGCCCCGGGCAGACCTCCAGCCGTCCGCCCGGGGGCGGAGTGCCCGCCCTCCCTCAGGCGGCGGCCAATCAGCGCGCGGAGCCGGCTCGCCCGGGGCGGCTCGCGCGCGGGGTGTGTGAGGACGCGCTCCCAGTTGCTGAGAGCCTGAGCAGCCGAGCAGTTGCCGTATTACCTGCAGCTGCCGGGGCGGACGCAGAGCATCGGACGCGGGCGTTGTGGCTTGGGGCAGGAAGGTGAAGGCATGTCGTCCGTCAGGTAACACTGCTCCGCAGCTGGGCGGTAGCTTCCTTGCCGTCTCAGAGCTGTCGCCCCCTTCTCCTTCCTGGGTGGTCTGGAGCCTCCCTTTGCCATTGGTCCCCCCTCGTGTTGGAGATTCTTTCTGCACTTCCCATGTGGGCATTTCTGCTTTCCTCAGAAGTTTTTGGGTCTGTGGCACATGGCGGAGCCCTATTAGTTGCTGCATCGTTGAGGTGTCCCTCGCCCAGGTTCCGGGGTGTGAGGCTTTCTTGTGTGTGTAGTGGGGATTTCTCAATGCAAAATGCCAACACCCCTCCCCCCGTCCCCCGTCGGTGACCCACGGCCCAAGGTAACGTGACGTGCACAATGTGTGTCCATGTCTGCATGTCATGCCTTCTCACACAACTTCATTGTTGGCCAGGAGCACAACTCCAAAGTTGACCCTTCTCTGTTGCAGGTGTATTGACTCCAAGTTTTGAAACTGTGTGCCCCTGAAATGTTTGCGTATGGTTGGCATTAGTACCCTGGTTCCCGAAAGTACCATATTGTTTACCTCCTTTTAGCTGAGAGTCACAGGTGAAGTGATTTTTGAGATGTAAGGAAAGCAATAAAACTGGAGATTTCCCCCCAATTGCTCCTATTAGAGTTTTGAAGGTTCTTTTTATTTTTTTTTTTGTTAATGGCAGCAGGGTAATGGGCTTGTCCACTTTCTCCCAGTAGCTTGCACTGAATGTTTAACTTATGCTAATTTAACTATTTATAAAAAGAGATATTGCCATATTTAGCCAATGTTTTGACCTGTCTCTTTTGAAGTAGACCTTGGACTATATTGTCCCAGAGAAAGCAAAGCCCTAGCACAAATATGAAGAGAAATAAAATAAATTAATTTTTAGTCTGCGAGCTTTCCGGAGCCATAAGTCCTGGTGATTTATGGCTTCTCAGTGGTAATTTTGGTTACACTGTATTTAAGAGATAGCTTTATTTTATTTATTTATTTATTTTGAGACAGAGTCTCCAGCTTCACCCTGGGTACAGTGCCATGGCTTCAAAGCTCACAGCAAACTCAAACTCTTGAGCTTAAGTGATTCTCTTTCCTTAGCCTCCCAAGTAGCTGGGACTCCAGGCGGCTGCCACGATGCCCGGCTATTTTTTTTGGTTGCAGTTGTCATTGTTGTTTTAGCTGGCCTGGGCTGTGTTTGAACCCGCCAGCCTTGGGGTGTGTGGCCTGCATACCCGCTGAACTATGGGTGCCACCAAGAGATAGCTTTAACCCTCAGGTAAGATAAGGTTAAGATATAACGGTGCTGAACTTGGAACATTCCCTCTCTTAAACTACATAATTCTGTATTAACAGACCGAGAGTACTCATCTCATTATGCAAAAGGAGAAATTCAGGTGCTAAAACATGGAGGCCTCATGGATAAGTTTCACAGTAACTTATTTGAGGGCATGTAAATCTCTCTTAAGGCTCAAGGTATTTTAGGATGAATTAGAATCATGCTGTTATACCAAGAGTTAATTCCTCTTCTCCCCACTCCTACTTCTGTTCCCATCATTACAGAATGCTGTAGGTCAAATACATTCTATGTTAAGAATCAGTTCTTACGTGGATTTAATTTTAATTGACCGTCATCTTCCTGGCTGTTCCTTGTTGCAGAAATGTTTAGCCAAATCCAAAAGCTGCTGTTTTTCAGCGACAGCCGGATGTGTCTTGATGTAAGAAGTGAATGGTTGTTTTTAAAAGACTGATTTAAAGGTTGACATCAGATTGATTTCTCATTTTGAAAGGACAGATACATGATAGTAAATTTATTTATCCTTGTTTCTTCAGATGTTAGTCTACATTTTTGCATAGGTCTTGACCTAGACTGATGTGGCTTGAAAAAGCTCTTTTAGATGTTACCTAAGCTAGCTGCTATGTTTTATACCCAAGGAAACTGCGACAAAGAAAAGTTGAGTTCCTTGAACAAAATTAGTTAGTGGCAAAGTTAAGAATTGAATGCAGATTTCCAGATCTAGTGCTTTGCAGGGTGCCTTTGTACAAAGAGTATACTAAAATTTTCTGAAAAAGCAGCGGCTTTTACGTAAAATTATAAAATATGAGAGACAACCATTGTAACTCTTTTGCTTTCTTCTGGTCCTGCAAAGAAAGTTAGGTTCAAAAGTAGAGGAGGAGACCACTAAAGGTGAAGCAACTCTAGAATGTGTGTGGTGACAGTTTTGGTTGCAGCCATCATTGCTGTTTGGCGGGCCTGGCTGGATTTGAACCTACCAGCTCAGGTGTATGTGGCTGGTGCCTTAGTGGCTTGAGCCACAGGCGCCAAGCCTGTGGTTGACAGTTTTGAATAAGGTCGTAGTTCTCAAGATACTACCAATCCCCCTTGTGTTGAAGGACTGCGTTTAATGCAGTTGCGTTTAATGCAGTTACGTCATATCTTTAGTTTTCACAATTATGATGTTAGGTTTGTTCCCATTTTATGCTCATTCTAATAGTGGGCCAAAAGATAAATTAATTATTGACCCCCCTCTTCACTGGTGAGGAGAGTGATTGCAGGATATCCAAATCGGACTGCATATCCAATGTTCTTTTTTTCATACCACAATTAAAATAATTGTTGCTATGTTTATTAATATGTGACTCTTTACAATGGCTAAGAAAGAGTATAGGATTGAAAATCAATGATGACCAGTGGTCAGCATACCAGGGTTTATCTGAAGCCTTTTTATGAGTTACTAATCTTCTGTTTCCCTTTTCTGCTTTGGACATTTAAGTCTGTATTGGTGATGCTCATTTATATCCTGCAGTGTTCTTAGATAAGTGTTAAAGTGTTTTTAAATTAGAAAGCATTTTATAAACGGAACATACTCTTATTAAAAGCTCTCTGAGCCTTCTAGAGAATGGTGCCATCTGAAAAGAAATGTTTAAATCTTAAAATTTTAGACAGGTAACAAACTTACCTATCTAATTATCTCATTTGCTAGTTGAAGAAACTGAAACCCCGAAATATCGTGACTTGTTCAGGTTCATATAAATGGTCGCAGATCTTGAACTAGAACCCAGAGCTCTACGTTGTCTCATTCAGTGCCCTTTCTAGTGTAGCATTCTACCTCTTCTTTCCTTTCTTTCTTCTTTTGTTTTTGAGACAGAATCTGTTACCATAGGCTAAAGTGCCCTGGTGTCAGCCTAGCTCAGAGAAGCCTCAAATTCCTACATTCAGGTCATCCTCCTGCCTCATCCTCCTGACTAGCTAGGACTACAGGTGCCCAGCCAGCTAGTTTTTCTATTTCAATTTATTATTTTTTGAGACAGAGTCTCACTTTGTTACCCTGGGTAGAGTGCTGTGGCGTCATAGCTCACAGAAACCTCAAACTTTGGTGTTCAAGTGATCCTCTTGCATCAGCCTCCCAAGTAGCTGGGACTACAAGTGCCTGCCACAATGCCTGGCTACTTTTTAGAAACAGGGTCTCGCCCTTGCTCAGGCTGATCTTGAACTCATGAGCTCAAGCAATCCACTCGCCTTGACCTCCCAGAGTGCTAGGATTACAGGCATGAGCCATATTGCCTCACTCACATTCTATTAAGAATCTCTAAGTAGGGAAGAGGGAGGACAGCTGGCAGGATCTCACCTAATGTGCACAATGTGAGGGTGTCCAGCACATCCCCTGGATGAAGGGCTAAACTACAACTTGAACTTTACCTTAGAATTGAAAACAATGTAACCTAAACATTTGTACCCACATAATACTTTGAGATTAAAAAAAAGAATTTCTAATGATTTTAAACAAAAGTTGTGTTTAAAAAATTTTTTTTTTTTTGAGACAGAGTCTCACTTTATCTTTAACTTAAGATAGTCTTTCATCATTTGTATTCTACTCTACTACATAATTACTGATGAAGACTCTAAATTTATAGCTTTCTAAACCAATTTTCCTTGGACAACAACTTTTATCCTTTGTTTTTGTATCCGCTTCCAACTAGTCTTCATTTGGTAGATAGCATATTTGGTAAACTGACGCTTTTGTCATTTTTAATTGGCCTGATAAGAAAGTTAAAGCCAGAGACACAGGACAATGTAGAATATCAGGACTGAAATAGGATCTTAGAGGGCATTTTACTGTTTTTCTTTTTGTATACTAGCCCTGGTGTCCAGAGTGAAGTGGTATGTCCTACTTAGACAGTGGTAGAGCCTAAGATAGAATTTAGATCTTCTGACTCCTACTTCATGCATTTTTCACTAAGCCAACACTATTTCAAAATTCCCCTCTAAATATTGCCTTGTTTTCCTAACAATCAATGTCTAGTCTGGTTTTGGGCATTGCTTAGAGCTTGGGTTTGTGCCAGGGAAGATTGGTGAAAGAAGTTGGGGAGACAGAGAGTTTGCTATAGAGATAAGGAGCCCTCTTCTTTGGCCTGCCCAGATAGGTCAGATGTGGCCTAAGACTATTCTGGGACTCTGGACATGACTGTGCTCTACATGGTGCTTCTGGAACCACTTCTGTGGGTTAGGCCTACATTGGAAAACTTATGTGGGTTGTGGGTGGGGTCCTGGAATATTTTTCTCCTAACACTCAAGACTTTGAGTTATGTCCAGTAGAATCTGCCAAGCCACTTAGATAGAGAACATTCATATGGAGACTAAAATCTGGCTAAGATTAAAACTGTCTTTATTGAGTTATTTCCTTTAGATCCTTTAAATAGAGTTTTCAAACTCATTTTGACCTATGTTTTTAAGTAAGAGTTGTAATTCAAATTACTACACAAGCTGTTTTATGGTATGTGATTTCTTAGGCAAATAAAGTTTTAAAATAAAATGGTTTAATTTATGAAATATTTTGAAGAACTAAAACAGTAATCTTTCTCTTATGTGCAATGTTGTCAGCTGTTAATGCTCATATTTATAAATAGGTCATCTTTGTTTGGAAAAGCATACAAGGTTTTCTAAGTCCCAATCTTTCCAGCCACAGTATTGCTACATTAAAGCAGAACTGTTAAAGATAAAACCTGAACCGAAATGATGACCATTTCAATGTTAACCATTTCCTGCAACATTGGCTAATAGTCTTGTCTCTTTATCTCTTCATAATTGCTTGGCTTTAAGTTATTAAAAAAAAACTTTAAAATTATTTTAAAAGTACTGTAATAAAACACAAGCACAGCCAGGCATAGTGGCTCATGCCAGTAATCCCAGTACTATAGGAACCTGAGGTGGGCAGATCCCTTGAGTTCAGTTCAGGAATAGCTAGAGCAAGAGCAGGACTCCTGTCTCTTAAAAAAAAAAAAAAAAATCCAGGCCTTGTGGCAGGTGCCTGTAGTTCCAGGTAGTTAGGAGGCTGAGGTGGGAGGATTGCTTGAGCCCAGTAATTTGAGGTTGCTATGAGCTGGGCTGACACCAGGGCACTCTAGCCTGAGTAACAGAGTAAGAATACTATCTCAAAAAAACAAAACAAAACACATGTAAGTGTAGATTTTAATTTTTTAACTCTTTTCCCCACTTTTCTCTGGCACAAGCCCAAGCTGTAATTTTTAAAATAGCTTATAAATAGGATGATCGTATGTCCCAGTTTGCCTTGGAGAATCCTGTATCATGCCTGTCATTCTGACATAAAGTGTCAGACAAAAGTGTCCCACTTGGATAATAAATTATCTTTTTAAAAAATTTTTTTTCTTTTGGATACTATTAAGGCTGAATTGAAATAATAAATTATCTTACACATTATAATCATTTTGTTGTGATAGGTTTTGGTTGTTGCAAGTTATTTGAGATAGGACCGTAAGACAGTGAAATAATTAGTCTGTTTTGACTAGATTTTGATATTTTTAATTAGCTAGGCATTTTTATTGTGTTAAGAGAGTTCTGCACATCTAAATATAGTAATGTATTGAGCAAGAAAGTTCACAATTTGAAGTTAGGAATCATTTATTTGTTGTCTTGACCTTTGGCCAGGTTTGACCTTGCTGAACCTCGTGCTTCCTTATCTGTAAACAGTTTATAGCAATAGCTATACTACATAGTTATTTTGAGGATTTCTAAGAGGTAACGAATCAAAAAATGCATTTTAACAAAAACTGAAATGTCAGTCATTATATCACACATGTGTTCATGAAAATTGAATTTAAAATGAATAATTTTATCTGTATTAGGGGAACTTGCTGTTTAATAGACTATTGACAACTTTTAGAAGTGTTTTGGAGTAAAGGGAAGAAGGGAAATTGTAGTAGTTGGAAATACGTGCTGGGTTGAGGCTTTTGCCGGGAGAGGTTGACATTTTTAACATATTTGTGTGCTGAAAAGAATGATCCAATAGAAAGCAAAAAAAAAAAAAAAAAATAGGCGATGCTTGACAGAGGCTTGTGTCTGGGATCTAGAACGGAAGGATAGGCCTTATGTAGCCAAGGGACACAAATAGTCCCCTAGTCTGTTGTCTCTTTTTTTTTTTTTTTAAAGAACAATTTTTATTTTTTTAATTTTTTTGCAGTTTTTGGCTGGGGCTGGGTTAGAACCTGCCACCTCCAGCATATGGGGCTGGCGCCCTACTCCTTGAGCCACAGTGCCGCCCTGTTCACTTTTTTTTTTTAATGAGGACAATATAATTTACATATCGTAAAGTCATGGCTCCTAAACTCACTGAATTTTGACAGTCTGTGTATCTGTGTAAAGGACATGCAGTTTGAGATAGCAATCCTCTTTATCTCCCTGGTGTGCTTCTTTTCAGTTAATATCATTTGCCTCCCCACCCAGACAATCACTTTCTGACTTCTGTTATAATGGATACTAGTTTCACCATTTCTAGAACTTCATATAAATGGAATCATATAGTAAGGACTATTTTTGTCTGATTATTTTCCTATTACGTTTGTTTAATAATTACATATTATGTACTTTTGTATTATTATGTTCAACTTAAAATTGAGAGTCACCCATTGTGTAGTAGTTTGCCTATTTTATTTTATTTATTTTTTTATTTTGAGATAGAGCCTCAAGCTGTCCCCCTGGGTAGAGTGCTGTAGCGTCACAGCTCACAGCAACCTCCAACTCCTGGGCTCAAGCGAGTCTCTTGCCTCCGCCTCCCAAGTAGCTGGACCACAGGCGCCTGCCACAACACCCGGCTATTTTTTGGTTGCAGCTATCATTGTTGTTTGGCAGGCCCAGGCTGTATTCGAACCTGCCACCTTAGGTGTATGTGGCTGGCGCCTTAGCCACTTGAGCCACAGGCGCCAAGCCTTTTATTTTATTTTTTGAGACAGAATCTCACTGTGTTGCCCTCAGTAGAGTGCCATGGGGTCACAGCTCACAGCAACCTTAAACTCTTGGACTTAAGCAATTCTCTTGCCTCATCCTCCCAAGTAGCTGGGACTACAGGTGCCTGCCACAATGCCTGGCTTTTTTTTTTTTTTTCTTGCAGCTATCATTGTTGTTTAGCTGACCGGGTCCAGGTTTGAACCCGCTAGCCTGAGTGTATGTGGCCATTGCCCTACTATCTGAGCTATAGGCGCTGCCTAGTTTGCCCCTTTCAATGTCAAATAATATTCCATTGTATGTATATACCAATAAGTCTCCTGTTCATGGACTTAGGGTTGTTCCCAGTTTTGGTTAGTATGACTAAAGCATCATTCTTTTATTTGTTTTTATGTGGATGTGGGTAAATACCTACTAGTGAAATTGCTATGTGCTTGGGTAGATTTATGTTTAACTTCAGAAACCACTAAACTTTTTCAAAATGGAAAACTTAGCACATGTTATGTTCCTACCAGCGGTTCAATTTTCAGAGTTTAATTTTCTACATTCTTACAATGTTTGGCATTTTAAATTTTACTTTAGGCATTTTTTACTTTAGGCAAATTTTACTTTAGGCATGGTTGTTTGCCTTTCTTTGATGGCTAATGATGATGTGATTATTGGTCATTTGCTTTTATCTTTTCTTAATGTCTTTTGACAGCAGAATGTTTTTTTTCTTTTCCTTGCTCTGTTTACTGGGCTAGAGTGCAGTGGTGTCATCATAGCTCACTGGGTTCAAGAGATCCTTCTGTATCAGCTTCCCAGGTAGCTGGGACTATAGGCACTTGACATCATACTTGGCCAATTTTCCTATTTTTAGTAGAGAAGGGGTCTTGCTCTTGCTCAGGCTGGTCTGCAACTCTTGAGCTCAAGCTCTCCTCCTGCCTTGGCCTCCCAAAATGTTAGGATTGTGGTCATGAGCCACTGTGTTCAGCTCAGAGTAGAACTTTTAAATTTTGTACAAGTTAAATTTGTTTATGTGGTTTATTTTATTTTATTTTTATGTTTTGAGACAGAGTCTTACTATCTTATACTATCTCTCAGAGACTTACTGAGTAAGTCTCTACCTTACTTGGTAGAGTGCTGTGGCATCACAGCTCACAGCAGCCTCCAACTCCTGGGCTCAAACAATTCTCTTGCCTCAGCCTCCCAAGTAGCTGGGACTACTAACTCCTGCTGCAATACCTGTCTATTTTTTTGTTATTGTTGCAGTTGTCATTGTTGTTTAGCTGGCCTGGGCCGGGTTCGAACCAGTCTTGGTGCATGTGGCTGGCGCCATAACCACTGTGCTATGGGCGCCGAACTGGTGTATTTTATTTTAGAATATTACTTTTTTTTTTTTTTCTTGCAACGGAGTCTCACTGTGTCGCCCTCGGTAGATTGCTGTGGCATCACAGCTCACAGCAACCTCAAACTCTTGGGCTTAAGCAATTCTCTTGCCTCATCCTTCCAAGTAGTTGGGACTATAGGTGCCTGCCAGAACGCCCAAGCTAGTTTTTGTTATTGTTGTCATGGTTGTTTAGCAGACCCTGGCTGGGTTCGAACCCACCAGCCCTGGTGCATGTGGCCGGCGCCCTAACCATCAAGCTATAGGTGCTGAGCCTAGAGTACTACTTTTTGTGTTCCATGAAATCTTTTCTTACCTTACCCCGTGCTAACCTGTGAACAGGTTCTCTTATGTTTTCTTCTAGAAGCTTTATAGTTTATCTTTGTGGGGTTTTTTTTTTTTTTTTGAGATGGATCCTCAAGCTATCCCCCTGGGTAGAGTGCCATGGCATCACGCTCACAGCAACCTCCAACTCCTGGGCTCAAGAGAGTCTCCTGCCTCAGCCTCCCAAGTAGTTGGGACTACAGGTGCCCGTCACAACGCCTGGCCATTTTTT
>CAUYTI010058476.1:0-18009 GCA_963575145.1 Galago senegalensis | reverse complement strand
AAAAAAAAAATGTTAACTCTATAGTAATAAGCAGACAAGAACTTGCTTTGATATAATATTTGACTCTACCCTTGGGGGCAGACATATAGTAAAATGTTTCTTTAATTTTTCCCATGAGCCACCACTCACTACCACCAAATTCTATTTATAATGAACTTTTTAGTGAGTCTCTAAAATAACTCCATCACCCCACAGGAAATGAACCCATTCAATTTTTGAATGGCATCTGGCAGACTGTCACTGTGCTCACTGCAAATCCTGGATGTCTTACAAAGAAGCCACTATGCCACAGAAGAAGCTATAGAATAATTTGAGATTTAAACAACACGGCGGCAAATATCATGTGGAGAACAAAAGATAAACTTTGGAGGGAAGCAGGATGAGTGTGGAAGGGTGTTTAGACAAATGAAGACTGGAAAGAAATGTAAGTGAAATGGAAGTGACGGAGCTCAACAGCAGGCCAGAGGTAAGAGGAACAAGGGTCTCACTCATCTGTACTTCTGAATATTACGGAAGTGTCATCATGTTCTTCAGTGCCTCGTGTCAGGAGGCACACAGTTTGAGTTGGTATTCTCTAGATGCCTCTGCTGAAAAGTTATTATTTTCCCCTTTGTAATTAATAAATATTATGTGCATGATATTGAGGCTATCTATATCTATCTCTTTTCTCCCCTGACTCTTCTTCAACTTCAACCTGCTGATATAGAGAGATTGATGTTTTAAAATTAAGGTTTCTTTCAAGAAGGTATCAGAACTCATTTTGTTATGCCCACACTTTTAATTACTTACGTTTGCCACACCACTCTACATTGAAAAGAAGATTCTTAATTGCTAAGGGGCAAACACCACAGGGATCTTACCGAGTCCAAAGACAAACAACTGAAGAGTTAGAGCATCTCACCCAGGGAGGCTGTTTCCCCAGGTGACCTGGCTTTCCCCACATCTAGCAAGTTAAAATAATCTAGTCCAAGGTGGAGCATCAACCGTGGAAGAGTCAGGGAATGCTTCAGATTTTCTGGGTCAAGTCCCTACTAGCAGGGTGGGGCTCATGCTGAATCATTTGCACATGGAGTGAGGAATTATCTCTAGAAAGTATGGCATTTGGCAACAGTGAACTTGAGTGGCCTGAGGGTCTCATCCTTAAGTCTAGAAAGAACCAAGGGGAAAATCACCTACTGAAACCAGGCATGAGTGATGATGCACATGGATTCCTGTAAGAGGATCTGACAAGGGACACAGGGCAGAAAGGCTCATTGTGACTGGAGCCAACGTTCTGGAGGTTGATTAACTTGTCCTTCAGGACCCCATTTGTTCCAAAACACAGTCTTCTTCTTGAAGAGGCCAGCCTGCCTTATCTATCATCTCTGTGTACTGAGAAGAACATCAGGGATTACACCAGCCTGTGATCTGGATTGAAACAAGCTTTCCTACTTTCCTGTGTAGACCTCTGTTGCCTAATACAACCACCAGAAGAGGGATGGTTGATCACGCCTTTTAAATAGTTGAGATAGACCCCACTCTGGCCAGTGATAACTTTTGTAATGAAGCTAGCAAGCTCTGTAAGAGGAAGACCCTCCTTGCTTTCCTGAGGAGGGACATAGAACAACCCAGAAGGCAAGACATGCGAGGATGGCTGGGATGTGGAGCCCAGAAAGCAAGCGAGCACTGTCTTCCTCCCACAAGGGGAAGTCAAGGGAAGTGAAGACGCCTGGCCACTGGCTCCTCCCCAGCACCGTCCACCTTCCTTTCCACCCGAGCGCTTGCTGTTGGCGCACTTCTCTGGACTCTTCTTTCCTGAGATCCACCAGCTGCTGTCATCCACCCCGGCCTGCTTTGTCATTTGCATGTGTCCTGCCCTTCACACACGCTCTCCTTCTGAACCATCTGAGAGTAATTCTGTGGTGAGAAAGAGCATTTCAACTCCCTTTATGCGTGTATATATTTATAGCTACACGGATGGTTGAGCTACTGGAACACTTAGTCTTCTCAGGTTTTTTGAAATGGTGTCAGTAAAACTAAAATTCAGCAGGGAAAACCCAAGGCTCCAGCCAACAAGGAAGAACTTAATGAGACCTGGTAATTACCCAGATCATAAAGTTAAGGCAGGAAGTGAAGCCAGTTCTGTCTGGCATGCAACCTGGAGTCTTAGTCACCACACGCGTGTGAAGATGCTTCTCCCTGGCTCTCATCCCAGGCTGTCAAAGTAACCTTGGGTGTGTGCCGGGTAGACCTTCCCCTTCCCACATCACACTGGCATCATATCAACACACTAGGCCTCTCTCGTCTGCACGCTAGAAATGCAGGTCCTGGGAATGAGGTTAGCAGGCTTGCTGGCCACCCAGGACACCAGGGAAGGTCAGGGTGGCAGCAGAGACAGGTGGCAGGGAGAGGAGTAGGGTCCCTGCCCTCCTCCCAAGCTTGCCTCTAGCTGGAATTTCTGACTTGTTTGGTTTTTGCAGTTGGGTCTGGTACAATTGTATCTCTTTGCCCCCTTCCTTTCCACAGGGAAATGTTAGGTGTGGGGGAAGGGGACAAGCATGGTGTTTTCCTTTCTGTCCTTACTGCAATTCAGCATTCCTCTTTCCTCTGTCTTGTCACCTTCTGCTAAGTCCCCTGGGATCACTTCCCAGTGTCAGTCGGAAGCCATTACAGGTTGAGAAATGAGAGGTATTTTTTCTCTTTTGGTTTTCTGTACATCAAGCTTGCCTCAGTTTCCCTATAAGTGATCCCTATTCTACTGGTCAACAAATCTAATTCCATCACTGACTGAGAAGGAGCTAAAGGCGAATGCAAGCCCCCTCTGTCAGACTTCCCACCTAGTTTAGACAGGGCATCTCAGGTGGGATCACAGAGGGCAGGGGCTAAGGTGGACACGTTAGCGTGGGGTCCCTGCTTTCCTGAGCTCAGGGTCTAACTGGAGAAGTAAAGCCCCTTGTGTGGGGAGTTGGAAACAGGAGAGTTAACACCAATGCCAGATGACACAGGGCAGCTTGTGGCAGGATGTCTGGTGAGTGGCATAGAGATGGCAAACTGAGCAGTTTAGGAGAGCAGGAGAGTTTTCTGTGGGGTTGACCTGAATCCTGGTATGGATGGTTTTGGTTATACCTCTGTGGCCAGGATGAACACCATGTCCTTTTGTAGGGCACTGTAAAGTTTACAAAACAACTTGCCCCATTTGATGTTTGAATCATTAAGTCTTCCAGCCAAGAACACCGAGGCTCAGGCAGGTCTCATGGACGCAGTGGGCCCTGGTCTCCGACCACAGGATGGGAGCTCTTTCCACTCTGGCTGCCTCCCCCTGAAGAAGGTAGAATGAGCAGTGAGCTAGGAGGACAGTCCAGGAGCTGGACCACATCAGAAGGGAAGTGAATCTGAAGGGTCCCTCAAGCAGAAGTGGGGTTCTCTGTTAGGGAATAATTGGCCCAAGGCAGAACGAGCAATTCGCCCTCCTCACACCTGCCATCCTCTCAAAGACATGCATTGGTCTCACCATAGTTTAAATTGTGCCCATTGGCTCGGCACCCATAGCACAGTGGTTATGGTGCTGGCCACATGCACCAAGGCTGGCGGGTTCAAACCCAGCCCGAGCCAGCTAAACAACAATGACAACTACAACAACAAAAAAGAAATAGCCAGGTATTGTAGCGGGTGCCTGTAGTCCCAGCTACTAAGGAGGCTGAGGCAAGATAACTGCTTTAAGCCCAGGAGTTGGAGGTTGCTGTGAGCTGTGATGCCATGGCACTCTACCAAGGGCAACATAGTAAGACTCTGTCTCAAAAATAAATGAATAAATAAATAAATTGTGTCCATTAGTTGCTCATATTTCAACACGAAGCAGTTTCTCTCTCATGCACACACTTGGACGCACTCAGCTTGCTTGCTGCTCCCTAGTAGCACTGAACTCCCCGTTCTTAGGGCCACTCTGACTCAGAGCTGTGTCATAGCCGCCTCTCAGATGGCTTGACCCCTGCAGGCTTTAGAGTTTGCACCTATGAACAGGTGGGGAGCCTGGAGAGAAAAGTGGCATTTATTGTGCTTTAACACTTATTACATTTGGGTGTTCGAGGACACACTTAACAGGTAGCCAGGATGTACGAGAAAGAGCCAGAATACCTGGTGTCAAGCTTATGTGACCTCAGCTAAAACAGTCAACCTCTCCCAGCTTGAGCTTCATGCTCTCTGCGGTGGGCATCATGATATCCATTGCCAGGGAAGTTGTGTAAATTAAGGGAGTTAATGGAAGTGAGGGGGCCACCCCTGTTGTTTTACTGTCTATATTTGGACATACTCCATCTGAGATGGAAAGATAACAGAGTGTGGCTGCTGCAGGATATTTCTCAAGGTGATTTTGTCATCTCTGAGCTGAAGGGGAACTAGCCTTGTTTTAGGAAAAAGCTGCCGAAGTTTCATGTAACTCCGAGGAATCATGGGCACAGGGAGGTGATTAAGGGGCATTAAAAGAGAGGATGCCCCTCCCTCCCTGTGATCTCAGCATCTTTCTCCGACTTGGTCGTTTGAACAGGATGTTGTAGATGTATTTATACGTCGGAGCAAGCATCAGAGTTGGAGAGAATTGTAACCAGAACACTTTTGGAAATCCACCTTCAAGGTAGGAGAGTGTTTTCGAAAATCAAAGCTTGGGGCTCGGCGCCTATAGCTCAGCCGGCTAGGGCGCCAGCCACGTACACCCAAGGTGGCGGGTTTGAATCCCCAGCCCGGACCCGCCAAGCAACAATGACGGCTGCAACCAAAAAATGGCCGGGCGTTGTGGTGGGCGCCTGTGGTCCCAGCTACTTGGGAGGCGGAGGCAGGAGACTCGCTTGAGCCCAGGAGTTGGAGGTTGCTGTGAGCAGTAGTGCCGCGGCACTCTACCCAGGGGGACAGCTTGAGGCTCTGTCTCAAAAAAAAAAAAAAAAAAGAAAATCAAAGCTTGGTCAACAGGGAAGAGGGTGCACACCCTGCGCTCCCCCCACCCCTGGAGAGCGACCCATGCCTGTTGTGAATGGATTTTAGGATTGGGACAATAACGTTGAGGATTTTTAAAGATGGCAGCAACCTGATAAAGCTCTTAGAGAAGTCGATTCATATGTGGAGGATTTCAGGTCAAAATTCTCTTTAGATGCCACAATTTGGATTGTCTGTGTGCTCTTATGGCTCCATGTGCCAGTGAGACATAAAGTGACCACAGTGACAAGTGCTTCCCGACTGTGGGTTCAGGAGCACAATTCTGCTCTTCCTCCTTCCCACTGTCCACTCCCACCTCTCCCCTGAGCCTGTCAAACACTGCACTTAAAATGCCATTTTGCCTTTTCATCGTGATTCCTTTGCAAGGGGAAATTGGAGCAACCTCTGGGCACGGTGCTGTCCGGGGACGCCTGCCATCTCTGGCTCACACTGAAAAACCACAGCATGATTGCTGAGCCTTGTACATATTTACACAACTTCCCAGACACCTGAGAGCTCATGTAACTCAACATTTATTACATTGCCACTCGAGCAGGTAAGTTTTTTTCCCTCTACTTGTTTAAAGCTTTACTTTCTGAGAAATCTAACTGTGAGAGATGGCTAGAAATGGGAAAGTAATAGCTTTGGGGGCCTAGTAGGTAAATTTGCATCCTTTCTTCCTTTCCTGGGAAATTAAGAGATGCTAGACCAGAAGTAGCTCTGGTTGTCATTATTATGTGCTTAAAATAGCTGGGCCCGGGCTCTTTTATAAAAAAGTCCCAGTCCAGGCTGGATGAGGTAGTTCACACCTGTAATCCTAACACTCCGGGAGGCCGAGGTGGATGGATTGCTTGAGTGCAGGAGTTTAAGACCAGTCTGAGCAGAAATGAGACCCTATATCTTTAAAAATGGAAAAAATTAGATGGGCATAGTGGTGGGCGCCTGTAGTCCTAACTGCTTGGGAGGCTGAGGCAAGAGGATCACTTAAGCCCAGGAGTTTGAGATTGTTGTGAGCTGTTGCACCACCGCACTCTTCTCAGGGTGACAGAGTGAGACTCTGTCTCAAACCCACTCCCCAAACAAACAAACAAAACAACCTCCCCACCCCAAAAAAGTCCTGATCTGTGGCCTAAGGCTGAAGATGTAAATTTCTGTTGAAACATCTGCTTAATAGGAAAAGCAGAGGGGTTAGCCCTTGAGGCTCCGCGGAAGGCGGTGGGGGCCCTTGCTCTGGCTGGCCACCTCCCTTTCACACTAGCTGGCCCATTTTCCTGGAGATCTGCTTTGACGTGTTGAGCAAGACTCCACTCAAGGGGGACAGGACTCCAGCAGCCATGGAAATGCTGATGAGCTGAGATGACGCTGGACTTTGATTCAGACCTTCTCTGATCCTTTCCCCATGCTGCTGAAACACACTTTTATTTGCCTCTGTGATAGGGGGATGGGGAAGTCCCTCTATTGATAGCATCAGTGGATCCTACCAAGCTAAACTGCCACTCAGCAGTGACCACACTGCTTTGCATCGGGGGTGATAGGAACATTAGGACGATGTATGGAGCTTGACCTCAGGCCAAACTAGGAGTCACTGCTTCTTCCTATTTCTCAGTGAAGAGGAGAGGCTGTGGTGTGGTGGGTTCCCGCCCTGTTAGGACACTGTGTCACTGGGTCTGGTTGTGTTTGAAGAGTTGCTCTCCCACCTGCTTAAGGCGTGTGCCGGAAACTGGGGAGGAGATGGGACAGGAGAGAGAGAGTGACAGTACTTTTCACTCCAAAATGCTATGTCCATGCTTTCTTGGTGTCTGAGGAGATATAACTTGTGTCAGGAATCTAATGCCACCCAAGGACTCCAGGCCAAGACCCACATAGGAGTCATACTCCTATGGGAGATATTATTGGGTCATTGGTTCAATTTTTTTTTTTTTTTGAGACAGAGTCTTACTTTGTCACCTAGGTTAGAGTGCCATGGCATCAGCCTAGCTTACAGCAACCTCAGATTCCTGGGTTCAAGTGATCCTCTTGCCTCAGCCTCTTAAGCAGCTGGGACTATAGGCACACACCTCAATGCCTGGCTAATTTTTTTATTTTTAGTTGATCTGGGGTCTCACTTTTGCTCAGGCTGGTCTCAAACTGCTAAACTCAAGAGATCCTCCTGCCTTGGCCTTCCAGAGTGCTGGGATTATAGGCATGAGCTGCTGTGCCTGGCCCATTGATCCAATTTTTAAGATTCACAGCCTCAACACTTTAAATGAGAAATTTACAAAGACAGGAATTTTGTTATCAACATGAGTCAACGCAGAAGGAAAAAACATGCTTAAGCAATGGGTTTAGGTAAAGGCAGGCCTTATGGAGTGTGTTATGGTCAGACTTCTGTTATTGTCAGTCTGGCTGGCCCCTCTAATCATGTGAAGTTATTGGAGTAAAATTCAAAAACATGTTCTGGGTATGAAACCAGGCAGAGATGTAGGGAAAGGGCTCCTGAGGTGGGGGAGCCGAGGATCCCAGCCTAGTCCTGCCCATGGGCTCTTCTCACTCTGAACATCCAAGGTACCCTCTGTGCAGTCCTCAGAGGTATGCTCCAGGGCCTCCTGCTCACTCAAGTCAGTGCCCAAATTCAACTTTGTACCAGGAGAATGGAAGGGATAATTTCTGGCAGGTTGTATACGTACTGACAGAGGGGAAGAAGGAAGAATGAGGAGTTAAGGAGGGTGCTCCTTGGGTGGGTAATCATGAAGGGTCTGCTAATGCTTGTGGTGGTTGTAGGAATTGAGGAAGAAAAAGGTCTTAGGTATTACTGTGAAAGTTCCTTGTCTCTTCTAGATAAAAGCAGCTAATCATCAATTGAGAATATGAGCTGAGAATAGTGGCTAGAAAGTGAGTTCATTCATTTATTTTTCTATTCAGCAAAAATATACTGGGAGTACTGTAATGAACAAGGAATAGATAAACACGGTATAAAACACCAAGCTCCTGGCTATCAGAGTATCTGGTCACCGCAGGCACATGGTCTGTTGTACTACTTAATGCCATTCTCCATATTTATTCTACTTTGAGAAATTACTTGTTGAATTTGGTACATAAAAAGGTCTTGTCTTTTGTGAGGAAATTGTCTACAATCTATATCCTTTTTAAATATAAGCACTTGGGTAACTTATCATGTTTCTATTTTTACCCTATGAATCAGCTCGAGTTCTAGGTTGCAAACCCCAGAAATTGATTCTGGCTACCTTAAGCAGAAAAGAGGAATTTTTAAAAAAGAATATTTAAATCAAAACACGAGTACACATTTGGGGCTTGGCTGTACCACTGACTAGCTCCAGGACATGGGACAAGTCATTTGCCCTTTACAAATGTCACTTTACCTGCCATTCAAGGAATGTTGCACATTCAGAGTGGAGCTCACAGAATAGATGGCATGCTCCTAGGCCATGTTTGGAAAGCAGATAGGAGCCAACGGAGTTCTGGATAGGGAGACCACTGAAAATGGTTCTCATACTGCTGGGCCAAGTGGAGTGAGATGTCCAGTTACCTTTATGATGTTGGGACCCCAGATCCAATTCCTAGAGGAGGCTTCTGATCGGCTAAGCATCCCTTTGATGTCCATAGTGGAAGGGCTGGCTACTCTCCAGATTAGTAGGGTAATGTCCAAAAGGAAGATTAGTGGGTAGATGCTGGATAACAACAGGAGTGGATGTCTGTGAATGCTCAAACTGATGTTCGAAACTAAAAGAATTATCAACCCTCATGAAGAGCTCATTTGCTCTTTCAGTCTTTCTTGGTTCTGATTTTTTTCCTTCCTTTTCCTTCAATTTCCCTTATCATACAGCATTCCTTGAATTGCAGGTAAAGTGAGGTTTGAAAAGGAGGGATGACTTACTCATTCTTCCTGAGCTAGTAAACGGTACAACCAGGTCCCGGACTTGTTTCTTTTCATTCGGTTTCCGTTATCTTGTCTTTCACTATGAGAAAGTGGACAGTGAGAAAAGTCAAAGGTACAGGAACTTTGCTGGGGTCGTACTGAGGGGGGATAGTTCTTCAGGGCTGGAGAAGTGCACAGGTCTATGTAATTAACAACAAATGTTTTCTTTACTGGAGGAAGAGCACATCTGCTCTCTGTTGTACACCAACTAACCCACCAACACAGAAGGTTCGATCATTGCTAGGAAGGTTGCCATGGTGAGCAGGGGAGTGGTTTCTTCAATATTTTTCTCCCTGGTGAGGGCTTTTCAGAATCTCAGGTGTTCCCCTCGCCTAGAAAGACTTATCTACCCTATTATCCAAATGTAGCTGAACTTCCTTGTGTTGCCTTTTCGAAAAGTGTTTTCTAGGGGGGAAACTACATGTTTATTACAGAAAATTTGAGTAATACACAGACTGGAAAATTTCAAAAAGGACTCAGAATTCCACTGTTATATTTGGTTTCTTGTATGCATGTATACATATTTTCTCTGTTGAAAATTAAGATTATATGGCAGCATTCAGGAAATGTTGTACATTTAGAATGGTGCTCACAGAATCGATGGAATGCTCCCAGGCCGTGTTTGGAAAGCAGATATGAGCTCAGGATAGGGAGACCCCAGAAACTGGTTCTTGTATTGCTTTATATGACATAATCTTGTGAGCTCATGACATATAAGATGTTTAGCACTTGGATTCTCTATTTAATAATCATTTGTTGTGTACCTGTTTGGGCTCCCCATGTGGATCAAAACCCTGCCTGTCCTCAAGGAACTGCCTTCTCCACTTACAGTCTCTGCAGGAAGGAGGAAAGGGAAGAAGCCAGGGATCAAGAAATCAAGAGAGCCACCCTGGGCACCATGACTTCAAACTGATGATTGTCATCCCACATGAAAGGCAGCAAGGAGTTCAAAACACGTCCTTCCCTGTTTTGTGAAGAGTAGGGCTATATGACTTGGATTTTGTGTGAAATCATATCTAAAGCAACACAGGTCTGTAAAGATGTAGCTAAATAATAATTATTATTATTTTTTGACACAGAGCGTCACTATGTCGCCCTTGGTAGAGTACTGTGGCATCACAGCTTACAGCAACCTCAAACTCTTGGGTTTAAGCAATTCTCTTATCTCAGCCTCCCAAGTAGCTGAGACTACAGGTGCCCACTACAATGCCTGGCTATTTTTTTTGTTGTAGTTGTCATTGTTGTTTAGCAGGCCCACCAGCCCCAGTGTATGTGGCTGGTGTCCTAACCACTGAGCTATGTGTGCTGAGCCATAAATTTTTTTTTAAAAGAGAATTCATTATTTGCAAGGGTTTGTCTCAGAATATTAAACATCAGGATATTTAATTGATTTTATTAAATATTAGGATCCAGTTCCTAAGCCATGTAGATGCATCTCACTGGTCTTCTCATTTCAGTCCTTCAGCCTGTAGAAGCCACTCTGGGCCTTTCACACACCAACCCACAGCTCCTTCTCTCTTCCACTCCTCCACTCCTATTGTTTGGGCCCCATAATCTTTTTTCTAGAAAGTGAGAATCCTTCCTCTTTAGAAGGAGGTGGGAGGGTAAAATTGTAGGAATTTGGGATTCTCCTTAAATGTCAGGGGAAAGAGACACTGGGGGCATGCAGCCCTTCAGGTTTTCTACCCCTTTCCAATGTCTGTGTCTCTGCCCCTGAAGTGACTGGCACTGGCACAGCCACCTGAAAGGAGCTAGAAATCCTTGCTGAGCAGAAGTGACCTCGAGAAACCAGGCAGCAAGGCAGATTCTGGGTCACTGCCGTGTTCCACACATGGGCCAATATGGGCTGAGAGCACAAGGGCAGGGGTTGTCTCTGGGTTGCCCTAGATGCCACTCCCATCACCCAGTGATGGCCTCCAAAGAAGGACGGGGATCACATTCCTCTGACCAAGCACCTTGGATCCCTGATCCCAGGACTATGGACTGGACTGGCAGGAGCTGGGTATGGGGTTAAGAACAGGGTTGGTGGCTGGGTGCAGTGGCTCATGCCTGTAATCCTAGCACTCTGGGAGACTTAGCAGGTCGATTGCCTGAGCTCACAAGTTCAAGACCAGCCTGAGCAAGAGAGTCCCAGCTACCTGGGAGGCTGAGGCAAGAGAATCATTTGAGCCCAAGAGTTGGATGTTCTGTGACACCAAGCACTCTACTGAGGGTGACCAAAGGAGACTCTGTCTCAAAAAAAAAAAAAAAAAAAAAAAAAAGAGAAAAAGAAAAAGCAAAAAGAACGAGGTTGGTCTCTGGGTTTGGATCCTAGACCCCTCTTCAAGGTTCTGCTCTCCTTGAGAGTTAGAAAAGAGCCAGATGCAAATATGGGAAACAAAATAACCACAGAGCTGTGGCTCCTGAATATTCATTTGTTCATCCCTAATTCTTTGAATACACATCCACAGGAGGGAGGGTAATCCTTAAGCATTCAGGCTCCAGAGTCACACAGATCTCATTCTGAAACGTGTTTCTGCCATCAGTCAGCTGGGCAAGTTACTTCACCTCTTCAGACCCCTGGTTCTTTATGTGTAAAGTTGGGAAAATAATAGCAGCCTTCTCAGCAGATCGCTGAGGATTAAGTGAAAATTGAGAAATGCACGTGGAGGGTTAGTCCAAGGCCTGCTGCCTGGTCTCAGAGGTTGGCAGTATGATTTTTCTTGAGACACCCTCCAAGAAGGCTGTGCTGGACATGAGAGTAACTCAGACTCTGCCCCGAGGGAGCTGTGATAGGCAGTCATATGGTGAGAAGTGACAGGGGCTTGGAGAAAAGAACAGGACCAAAGGGGCATGGAGCAAAGGAACGGAGGTTCACGAGGAGGTTCCACGGTGGAGAGGGCCGTTCTCACATGGTGGGGCTCAGGTGGGAATGCCGAATATCATGGAGGCATAGAGGTTTCTGACACAGCTTGAGCACAGTGGGTGCAGGTGGGAGAGAGAAGCAAAGGGATAAATTAAAAGCAAAACAGGAGGCCAGGCTCATCACCAGGCTGATACAGGTGAGGAAGTGGATAAGCAGAAGAGAAAGCAGACTGAAACTACTAAATAAGCCACCACCAGCTCAGTGAGGAAGGTGATCCTCCCAGTGGAGATGGTGAGAGGCAGCCTGTCCCAGAGGCTGGAACTGGGCTTGAGGTCTAGGGTTACTGAAAGAAAAGTCTACACAGAGGTTCAGATTTTTTCTGATCCTTTGATTGTTTTCCTACCACAATACTCAGAAATCCACCTGGGATTTACTCTCAGCAAGGGTGTCCAAGAAATCCCCTCGCCCCTGCTGCCACCTTGGCAATTTCATACTTGGGTTCTCAGGGATGGGAAAAAGGGTTCAGAGAGTGATCAGCCCAAGTTGCTGAATTGTGGGGACCCTGATTGGAGCAGATGCCAGCTGTGTGATCTTGGTCTAGACATGGAAATTGTGCTCCTAATCTCTCAATCCTGCTTCCTCTACATTCTCTGACAACGCGCCTGTCTCTGTAAACATTCTCACCACAGGAGCGGAGCTGGAAGCAC
Organism: Galago senegalensis; assembly: GCA_963575145.1. Taxonomy (NCBI): domain Eukaryota; kingdom Metazoa; phylum Chordata; class Mammalia; order Primates; family Galagidae; genus Galago; species Galago senegalensis. The sequence goes on along the minus strand of CAUYTI010058476.1, from coordinate 5,597 downwards.
ATGTGTAATCAGCAGCCGCACAGCTACAAAGGGGGTTATGAAATCCACTCAAAAATAGCCTGCCTGCCCCACAGGCATGCAAAGCAGCCAGGCAGCCAGGGCGGACGTGTCAGGCAGCAGATTTTGCTCAATGTTTCAAGAGGCTTCCAGGGAGCTGCCGCACATAGGCGCAAAGGAGCTCAGGCTGGTCAGAAACACCCACGGGGGATCTGGGCCGGTGGACAGAGCCCCCTGCGCATCTGGGAACCATGAGTCCCTGGCGTCTGCTCCTGCTCCCGTGGAGATAGTACACAGCCTCCCAAGAGATGTCAGTCTCCTGTCCTACCTGCCCCCAAACTCCTCAGCCCTGATGACATTTATTTGAGTTAAAACTTTGAGGTCACATAACGTTATCCCAGGTATAAAGCTAAAAAGTCTGGCTCCTGCCCTTAGAACCTACTTAATGCATCAGCTGTCTGTCTGTTAGGATGGCACATTTTTATATAGTGAATGGACAGAAGGGGGAAAGGTGATCTGGCTGGACCGCAGGGAGCCTCAAGGAAGATGGGGCTTGCGTGTGTGTCCACCATCTGCAGGGTGATGGGGTGAGGGATGAGACTGTCTGGGAGCTGGTGGATGTGGCGTTTGTCTGTCTTCTTTCAACCCCCAGCCCCTACTGCTGTGCGATCTTTGTCTAGGAATTTATCCATTTCTTCTAGACTTCCTAATTGATTGGAATCTAGTTGCTCACAGAGGTCTTTCACGATCCTTTGAATTTCTGTGGCATCACTTGTCATGTCTCCTTTGTCATCTCGGATTTTATTTATTTGGAGCTTCTTTCTTTTTTTCTTAGTCTGGCTAAAGGTACGTCAATTTCGTTTATCTTTGAAAAGCCAACTTTTTGTTCAGTTGATCTTTGGTATTGTTTTTCTTGTTGCAAGTTTATTTATTTCTGCTCTGGTCTTCATTATATCTTTTCTTCTAACCTCTTCATTATATCTTTTCTTCAAACCCCTTCTATTTGGGGTTTGGTTTGCTCTTCTTTTTCTAGTTCTTTAAGATGCATTGTTAGATTGCTTACCTGTGTGACCTTTGGCCTGGTCTCTCATGGCCTCTTGCTTCCGAGTCTCTACCCAGTGGGGAGGTGCTCTCTCCCCCGTAGTTCACTCTCAGAGGGCACAGGAGCACAAGTCTGGTGGCTGTCCTTCACCTCACCATGTGCCCTTGGAGCCAGAATCTCAGTCAACTCAAAGAAATGATTACCTTGCTGAACACAGTTGCAGAGGTCCCAGGGATATTTTAGTCTGTACAGCTTTTTGCAACTAAAGAGACCTGCTGGGTCATCGGAGTTGTGGGGGGTAAGGCCACTGGGCTCTGAGCCAGCTCTGTCGCATTGCTGTCTCTGCTACCGACTGTTTCCTGATTTTCCTCAGCTGAGCAAGGCAAAGATCTGTAGCCCAAAAAAGGCCACTTGGGCAACACAGTGTGCTGAAGACACTGTGGAGGGTGTGGCTAAGACACCAGGAGGCCGGCTTTCTCGGCTGTGGGAGCCTGAAATGAACCCTCGACTTACTCCCAACCTCGCCCAGAGCTTCCCTTCCCTTTTATGGGAAGCTAGGTTGGCCTGGGCTAGGACCTGGTTTCTGTTTTGCCAAACTAACTCCCAAGCATCTGTTGGGAGGAGACCACCACCGAAGGAGCATGACTTGTCTTGGTTTTAGGGCGGAACTTGGGTTGTTTCTCCAGGCACGTCGTGGCTGGGCTTGGAGCATCCTTGCTGAAGTGCTATGCGTCGTGCCCTTTGATGGGAAGCACAGAGCCCTCCATCTGTGCGGGTGTGACCTACTCCAAGGACCATCCTGGGGTGGGGAGGAGGACTGGCTTGTTCCTTACAGGAGGGCCCACACGTGTTTCTCAGGGTGACCTTCACTCATTCTTTTAGAGTCATTTGAAGGCAAATGACTCCAAATGGAATCTGGTTCTTCAGTGACTTGAGTCATATCTCAGAATTAGGACTGGGGGGAAGAGATCGGCTCTCCTGAGTCCTGCTCAAGGAGACATTTGCTGCCCAGGCTCGGACCTCCAGTAGCACCCAGCACACACTGCACACTCATCTCTTCACTGAGTGTCCTGTGTGTGCTGTGGGAGCCCGGGGTGGGGAGACCCCAACCCCTGCCTCTCCATCACATTGGTACCTCAGAGAAACCTCCAGAAGACTCAGAAGCCACGTGGCTCCTCCAGTGGGCTTTGTTAATAAGGAAAGGTATCTATTTGTTTAGAGATATCACTACAGTGGAGTTTCCAGAAAGCTTGAAGGTTTTGACCTCAGCTGCTGTCTTCTTGCTTCACGCCAGGAACTTGGGTGTGGACAGCTGCCTCCACCAACTTGGCTGCAAAGCCCTGGCAGCTGCTCAGGCTGAAAATAGTAGGTGCTTCGAGTTTCTATTGCAGCATGAGCAGGGCCTCACGTACGCACCCTGACCTGCAAATGTGGGCTGAGCTCACACGTGGCTGTGAGGTGAAGCTGGAAATGAGCTCTCTGGTGGCCAAGAAGGCAGAGGAGCCACGGGCCTCTGCCATGTGGGCGTCACCTCCTTCCTGCAAGCAGCCAGAGAGAGGACACTTCTGTGCCTCAGTAGCCAAGTCTGTTCACACCAGTAGCCTGGGACGAGCTTTAGAAAGAAGGTGAAAAAGAAAGTGTATTGTTTTTGTTTTATGCAAACCCTTCAAAGTTCTCTATTTATCTCCAAAAGCAAAGATTGCAAGTGTTTAAATCACTGCAAGAAAATAAAAACCTGAAAGCAATCTGTTAACTAGACTGGTGACATTGGTAGGGAAGACGGAAGGATCCCCGCCCTGCTCTTACTGCCTGTGGCATCTCGTTCTTGTTTTTCGTCTCATGTCTTAGCTGCTGTTTCCCAGGGACCTGACTTAGGCTCAGCCTGGCGTTGACCAAAAGCTCTTAAAACACAGGGCAACATATCTTCGAAGACCTAAGTCATGTGTAAGGTGTTCCAAACAGTATCTACAGCGTCTGTCTCCCTATCCATCCCTGTTGGTTTTCCTTGAGAAAATAGACCCTATTAGACGTGTCATTGGGCAGTGCTCTAAGAAAAATTACTGTTGACTTATTTTTATTTCTCCTAGCATGTTTCTCAGCCAGGAGGTTCAGAGGACCAGTCAAAAGTGCTCAGGCCTTAGAGGGAGATGGGCTTAGCTTTGGATCCAGGTCTGCTATTTGCAGCTGAACCTTGGGGAATTTGCCTAAATTCTCTGTAAACGTCTGTAACTGAAAATGACTACTTTGCAGGGCTTCTGTGAGGTGCCAATGGGACAGTGTCACCAAGGCACCAGTGAGTGGTGATGGACCATTTCTTTGGTGTTGGGGCGTTTTTGAGATTCCAGGTGAAAAGCAAACACAGAGGCACAGAGCACAGACCCACCACGGCACAGCACACATCAGGAGTTCATTTTGCTCAACTGGTTTGACCTTGGGTCACTAGCAAGTCTCCATAGCAGGGGGCCTGTGGGTGGGAGTTTCTTACATCAATGGAAGTCCACTCCCACACAGAACCACAGCTAAAATTAAGCTTAGCCGGAGTCCAAAGTTCCAGTAGAAGTTGCCGAAACAATTTCTTTAATGTGTGTATGAAGGATTGTAAATGAAATAAATTTAACAAACTATGCAAAAGACATGATGAGCTCCTTGTCCTCCATCTACGGGGAGTACCAGCCATTCACGAATCTTCCTTCAAAAGCACAGAAAGAAGCAGAAGGCGTCTATGGTGTAGAGCAGAGGGCCTGCCAGGGGGCCTGGAGACCCCAATTCTAGCTTCAGCAGGTCACCTTGGGGAAAGCCACTTGCTTTCCATACACTTTAGTTTCCTCATGTGTAAAATAAGGCTGATAATGATGGCAGCTATAATTAATTAAAGATGCCATATCAATGGTGTCTTTTAAACCCTTTGCAAACTGCAAGTGTAAGGCATGGTTGTCTCGCTTTGCAGGGAGCTTTTGAATCCATTGCAACAGCCTTTGTTGGACTTGTGGTTTCTGGTTGTTGGTTTGTGTGCTTGAAAATGAGTAGGAAAGGATGGTTGGCAGTGTTTCTGTCAAAGGCTTGGAGGCAGGCCCAGGAAGGAGGCTCCCAAGTGCAGATGATATAAGGGGGAGGTCAAGTATTAATCACTGGGGAGACTCAAGGATTCCTTTGGGTCTTGAGAACTTTAATCCTCCCTGCTTTTGTCTTACTTCCCCCCAGATGTGCTCAAGCCTCTGTCCCCTGTGTGAACGCAGGCTCCCTCCTCTCTGCCTCTTTCCCACATCACTGCTCTTCCTGGCCCCCTCCACCAGGTGCCTGTGGCAGACAGTCAGGGCTCACCAGATGCTCAGCGTGTTGTGTTTGAGGCTCAGGCCACAGAACTGATTCTAGCAGATGAACTATGAGCAGAAGGACACCTGTGGCTTCTACATGGGGTGATAAAGAACCAGTGTCTTATTTCCGTCATTCTCTGCTTCCTCTGCCGTGTCCCCAGAGGGCACAGCGCCAGCATGGAGGAGCCCTGCATGACCTGCCACAGATCTTATGGGAATGAGAGGCAAGCCTTCATGTTAGTCAGAGATTTGAAGATTTATTCTGGAGTACAGCCCAGTTTGGTCTGTCCTGTCTGCTGTGGGGGACAGGCTCCTTCCTTCCCACCCGCCACCTGCTTCTCCACTCTGTGTGATCTGGTGTCCACGTGACTGGGTGGGGAGGATAGTCACTCCCAAGGTTACCAGCGACCTCATCCGCACTCACCTGCCTACTGCCGAGTTGACTTGTGTACTTGAAACTGTTCTTTTAAACTTTGGCTTCATTATTTTAAGTTTTTTCAAAAAGTAATACATTCTCACCTTAAGGAAAATCTCCTTACCTTCCTCATTATCTATCTGCTCTCGGTTCTGGTTGCTTTACTTTTACTCCTTCTAAAGGCAGGTGTTCACCCAAAGATCTGCCTCTGGTCCTCTTCTCCCCGCCCCCCCTCCCCGACTGATTTGACAGACTCAGTATTCTCAGTCATGCTCTGGCCGTTGGCCTGGTTTGCATGAGGCTGCGTTCGTCACCCTTGTCTCCAGCCTGATGTCTACCTGGGGCGGCAGCCTCCTTCTGGAGAGGAAACTGTCAGGGCTGGACCTCCTTTTCCCTTTTCTTCCTGCTGCCGGGCCTCTTACTGCCGTGGCCTGACTCCTGGATTCCCTTTTTGACTCCTCTGTCTTCTCCATTCCACCATCCTCAGGTCTAACCAGGTGTCAGCGTGGTGGATTCTCGTACCTCTACCACCCATGTCCTAATTGCACGTGTGTAATTGCCTTAGGAGGGGCCTAGAAAGACACATGCTGGGCTGTTGACCATGGTTGGTTTTGAAGAATGAAATCCACGGGGACGGGGGTGGATGATGGGGTGTTTTGTACTTTAAAATGTATTATTCTGGCTTGGCGCCTATAGCTCAACCGGCTAAGGCGCCAGCCACGTACACCTAAGGTGGCAGGTTCGAATCCCCAGCCCGGACCCGCCAAACAACAATGACGGCTGCAACCAAAAAATAGCTGGGCGTTGTGGCGGGTGCCTGTGGTCCCAG
>CAUYTI010058475.1:0-39532 GCA_963575145.1 Galago senegalensis | reverse complement strand
AATAACTGAGAAAATGACATGAAGGCTGTGTTGACCAGTTTGATGGAAGTATTTCAGAATGCATGTGAAAACCCCACACTGTACCCCAGAAGAGTATCAATGTACATAGTTAACACTCAATAAAAAAAAAAAAAAGAAAATGATATTTGCCCTCATAGAGCTTATAATTTGTATTTCTAAAAACACAGAGGAATTTGTTAATATTATGTTCAAAATAAAAAGTAAGCTCATGATCAGTTCTCTGATACAGATGATGTTATAATGTTCAGATATTGGAGAAAATGATGAACTCAGTTTTATTTATCAAGAAGCATATTTAATTTTCAAAGGGCAGAATATTGACTTAGAAGGTTACTTGAAGTTCAAGAGCCATTCATCCCTTGAAGACTACGATGTGACAGGCACAGTGTAGAGGTGACCAAGAAAAAAAGGGCTCTGCTTAAGGAGCTCGCAATCTAAGAAGGAAAATCTGAAATGGTAAATAGTTGCAAAGCAACGTGTCCAGCCAGTGCTGTGACAGAGAAAACAGAAGGCAGCAGAGGAGCCCAGAAGAAGGATCTGGATCGGAATCTTGGAAGACACAAGAAAGGCTTCATCAGATGAGCCAAGAGAGTGAGTTATCAGCAGAGCAAACGTGACAACAGTTTGACGAATTGGTATCTGTGGATGAAGATCAAATAGCAGCCAGTATGGTATAGGCACCAGCCAACGCTAGCATGCAATAGCCAATACTGCACAGAGGGTGTGAGCCACATGAGTGGAGTGCGTGGGCCCAGTGGGAAGAATCACCCTTAGCTGTTGGAGCTGTCCCAGCAAAGCTGCAAGACATCTAAAAGCAGAGATAAGTCCCCTCCACTATTTCCATCTGAACTCCTAACCCATGGAACCAGTGAGCATAATAAAACCCTGCTATTTTACACAATCAAGTTAGGGGTTATTGTTAAGTTTCAGTTATAGTCCCATTAGTAGTAGAGTTAGGTTTCATTCTCCTCACTTCCAAGGTAAAGTTCAAGTTGTAGAAGAGCCTATCACCCAGGGGGCATGCTGTTTTTATTTTGTAAAAGGAAGAATCCTACTATTATAGTTGCAAATATTTTGAGTCTTATCAAAACTATACTGGCACAAACACAAACTTATAATGTACAATAATAGAAAAGGCTATTGAAAAGAAAGTTTATGGTATTCTTCTGCTCATGATGGAGGGTTTTATTTTTTCTCCACAATGGCCTTCTTTAATGGGTATAGGAAAGCATTCTAGTGACCCAAGCTCCTCTAAGTGACAATATTATCTACGTCTATTTGCTACCTAAAGGAGGGTCCAGGAGTAAAGTTCTTCATTGTCTCTTTGAAACAACTAAGAAGTTTCACATTTTGTGAGTTCAGTACAATCAAGAAAATGCCCCAAAAGATTGTGTTTATAGTTCTAGGATAGTTTATTTTCCCATAAAATGTTGGAAAATATTCTTAGTTCAATAATAATATAGCTTTCCACCTTGCTTATGCCTTGAAAAACTCAATTTTGTCAGTATCTGATGTGGTCTGGATCAACTCTATGGTTACAGCTGAACTCAAAGTTCTAGTAGGCTTTGCAAGCAAAATCCAATTCTAAGGGTAGAGTTAAAGCTTTTATTTTCTATCTTATCACTTTTGAAAATATATCCCATGCTTGACTATTGGAAGATAAGAATTAAAAAATAAAAAACCAGTAAATACAGGCATTGAAATAACCATGGCCAATACCCCTGGTTCTAGGGACTACTGATTAGGAAATTGGTCTCATTCAATTAGAGTTACCAAATAAAATACAAATATTGCATGGGGCAGGCTAATACTAAAAAATCTTGTTTCTTTGAAATTCTAATTTAACTACTCATCTTGCGTTTTTATTTCCTAGGTCTAGCAGCCCGATATATAATATTACCAGGAGGGCTGTCCTTCTTTTCATGAACCTCTCCAAGCTCTTCTGGGAATATCCAAGATTTGACACTAGTACTATTACCACACAGCTACACTAGATGTTGAAATAAGTATAGGTATAAATCTGTTTACATACAATAATCTCTCCTATTACCCAGCACCCCTGGGGATTGGTAGATTCCACATAAATGTAGTAGCTGGTTGCTTGAGAGTTACTATTAAAAATAGGCCTAACTAATTCTACACCATATCATACTACAAACTCTATATTAACTAGAGTTTCTCAGCCATAGGCATCTGACAGCACTAAGCAGACATAAGTTACACACCTGGGGACAGGACACCAAGCTCGAGGGACAACGGGTCCCCATAAGCCACATCACAGTTCTGTACATGCAGGTCAGTTACACACCCTGTTACTCAACCCCAGATCACTAGGGGCACAACAGCAGCATAGTACAGTGTATGTGGAGTGTGACCCACTAGGAATCCACTTACAGTCAGATAAACGTACCTGCACTGTGTAACCAAAATGCCCCACAAAAAGCACAGGGCAGTGTAATATTGGTGCCAGCCAGTTCATACCCAATTGTGACCAGCGAGGAGAGCAGCAGAGGTCTCACCCATGGATGTTTCCAGGTGCTGAGGACACATGGGAGCCCCGGAGTGATCCCCCAAGCATGGGCTTACTGACAGCCCAGCACACCAAATTGAAACTCTGGTTGTTTGCAGGGAGTTGGGTAGCAGCCCAGTTGCCTGAGTTCCGGATAATGAGGAGTTTACTATATAAACATTCAGTGTCTGAGTCTAATATAGACAGCAATATTTCCAGCGTGCCCTTGGTGTTAAACTCCTCCCTCACACCCACACACATGCACACACAGGTAAAGAGTTTACGTTCCTCTGATTTTCCCCTTCAACAAGACAGAGGAGATCTTGTAAGCAGAAGGAAAAGCCTCTCCTGTACATCCCAGCACGAGGGCCCTCCCATGACCACCATGAAGGATCCTCGAGGCTGGACTGCCATTGTCCACTCGCTAGACTGTGTCATTGTGTCATCAAACATCCCCACAAGTAGGACGGACCATGCTTATTCTGAAATACAAAGGGAAACAATTTACATTATTGGAAGACTTCAAATCTCTCCCTGCTATAATTTTTCCCACACTATCTAGACAGCTTCTCCAATCTACACCAGGTCATCTTTCCCCAGTTGGTCCACCAAAGGCCCAGCTGTGCTACATACACTTTTGTTGGAGTTAGAGCAGAAGGAAGGTTGAGAACCACGGCTTTAAGAGAAGCTGCTATGTGAACACAGCTCATCAAGAACTGCCACACTTCTGAGTCTGCCCAGAGAAAGCCTGTGCACCGCAATCATCCTTTCTGAGGGCTAATCTCGGCTGTCACTGAACGTAGTGGGAGGTCTACAAGAGGCCATTCCCGTCCAGTGTGAAATAACTCTAAAGCAGGAGTCCTCAAACTTTTTAAACAGGGGGCCATTTCACTGTCCCTCAGACTGTTAGAGGGCCAGACTGCGGGCCCCTGGATGAGTCAGCTGCTAAGCAGGATAGGCAGGGGCAGCAAAAACATCTGGCAGGCTCGGCCATAGTTTGAGGTGCCTGCTCTAAAGTAAAGGTTAGGAAACTTTCCTGTAAGTATCCAGATGATAAATATTTTACATTGTCTTAGTCATGTGCTCTTTGTGGCAAGGCCTCAACTCTGCCATCTTAGCACTAAAGCAGACATTGGTGACACGGAAATGAATGGGGATGACTGTATTCTAATCCAACTTCAACCTCAAATCAGGTAGCAACTCAGGTCCGCTCTGCAGGGCTCAGGGACGCTCCACGGACAGGCAGGAAGTTTCTCAGAACTGCACTGCGCTCTGAGGCTCTTCCTACCCAGATCTTCCCCTAGTCTCCCCTTGCACCTGTGTCAGACCTGGCTCTTCCTGCCCCCTCGGCTCACTCCTCCGTCTGGCCCCTTCACACCTCACGGGCATTTCACCCACCCGTCTCATGCTGTGCTGTATTTGCTTCCCCCAAAACACAACTAGTACTCCTCGTATTTATCTCAACGGGGATAGGCTGCCAGCACATTTGTGTAAATAATGAATAAACTGACACAAGAAACAAAAATTGCTGCACTGGTCCCATTTAAGAAAAAAAAATTAGCTAAAAATAAAGTGATGTATCACATCTGGAGAGAGAAGAAACTCTGTGGAAACCAACCTGAGGGCAGGGGTGTGGGGGGGGGGTGGCACAAACCCACCTAATGGGTAGTAAGCACCATTTGGACTCAAGCATTAGGAAAGCGATCCATGTAACCCAGAACATTTGTAGCCCCCTAATATTTGAAATTAAATAAATAAAAATAAAGGGATATACAGGGTGGACATAAAATTCGTGTGTGATTTACTATGTTAAACTGATTGTAATTGCACACGAACTCTATGTCCACCTGTGTGTCAGTTACATATATATGATGGGAAAGAGGGAGAGAGTAAGATATAATGGAAATTACAAGGCACTAGCCTCGGAAGATCTCAGACAGGCTCTTGCTTTGCTATTTTATAGCCCTGTGGCCCTTAGCTCCTTAAACTTATCATGCCACACCGCCCACCTCCTAGGATTGTTAAAAGAGAATCACTATCCTTCAAGGCCTATCGCCTGCGTTCGTCACCATGTTTGAATTGTTGCACATCTTTCTAACCTTAGCTGGATCCACAGCATGTCATTGAGGAGTGGTAATGTTGATTTCATAGGAAACATAAGATTAATCCACGTAAAGGGGTAACAAAGCCTACACCTATTTCAGACGTTTTCACAGCTGGTCACTATCCTCAGTTGGCGTATGATGACAATGGCGTGATCCCCTCACTGACCATTTTATTTTGAACCTACCTTAAATAAGGTATCTCTCACCTATGTCAATAGCACTGCTTCCCAAAAGAACAAAAATCTGTCACCATTGCAAGAATAAATACTCAAAATTCGTATCTTTCTTACACTGGACTAACGGCATCACCTTCTAAGGAGGTGCAGCCCTTCCACCTCCAGGCTCAGAGCACAGAGTCCAGACTGCAATGGACTGCTCTGAATAACAGTTGCTACAAAGGAGGCAGGAGAAGCAGCTGAAAATCTTCTCCAGTTTGTATTTTACTAGAGAGGGAGGCACAGAGGACAACAACCAGAGCAGTTCTGTACCTGTGTGAGTTTCAAAAGCCAACACCCGGGTATTGGTGCAGGCTGTGTAAAGTATCTCTTTTGTCAAGAGAATAGACCAAGAACAACAGACTGAAGGATTTAAAGGGCAAAAGGAATCATACAAGAAGAGAAAGTTTTCTAATCCAGCCCGGGCCCGCCAGACGACAATGACGACTGCAACCAAAAAATAGCCGGGCGTTGTGGCAGGGGCCTGTGGTTCCAGCTACTTGGGAGGCTGAGGCAGGAGACTCGCTTGAGCCCAGGAGTTGGAGGTTGCTGTGAGCTGAGATGCCACAGCACTCTACCCAGGGGGACAGCTTGAGGCTCCTGTGTCAAAAAAAAAAAAAAAAAAAAAAATATATATATATATATATATATATATATAAAGAATAATATGAGAAAGGTAAAAGGCTTGGAAAAGGCTTTCAAGTAATTAAACTGTGAGAAATAAGCATAAACCCAGGAATTATCACACAGTTGCTTACCCATTTGTTCAAAAGTACCTCGTAAGCACCTACTATGTGGCAGTCACTGGTCTGGGTACAAAAATTTGGGGGTGACCAAGAATTTACTTACATTTTATCATGAGAAGATAACCCCAAAAAAGCAACCCATATTTAAAAATTTCTTTCAGAGGATGATCAAGGCTATGAAGAAAATGCATCGAGGTAAAATGGGCCAGGGGAAGGGGAGACTGATGTGGATAATGTGCTAGAGAAAGCTTCTCAGAAGAGGTCACGTTTGAACAGATGATGAGAAGGAGGAGCCAGCCACAGGGTGCTGGAGAAAGGGGGTGTATATAAAGGAAATGGTAAGTGCAAAGACCCTGTGGCAGGAACAGAAAGAAGATGGGAGGCCTCAGCTTAGTAAACCAAAGGAGTGGTGTGAAATACAGAGGTAGGCGGGGGCCAGAACAGGACTTTGAGGTAGGCACTCAGATTATTCCAGGTGAAGTGAGAAGCATTAGAGGCTTTTATCATCAAATTAATAGGTAGAAACAAGCAGATCAACCAACAAGACCTCTTTTTAAAGATACTGACCTTGTCTTCCTCACCTCTCTATGCCCTTGACAACTAATCAGCACTTAACATGTTGTAACTTCTCATTAATACACATTAATTGAATCGAGAAAGACAATTTATGTTCTTCCTGCACTGACCCTTAATGGACTCTGAGCCCCTTGAGGGGTAACATTGTTTCCTATTCCTTTTTGTAATTTCAATAACTGGAAAAGTACCTGTCATTGTACTTTTCAGAAATATTTGTGAATGGATGGATGAAGAAGGTCCAGAAATTGGAGTGCAAGGTACAATTACCAGATAGATTCCATCCTGGAAAGAAATGTCACTTTCAGGACCCACTATTGCTGGGAGACAATTTTGAAAATTAAAGGGAGCTGTTGTTAATTATGTTGGGACAAGAGGTGGGAAGTGTGACTGTCTTGGGCACTTCAGAACATATAGTCAGTCTGAATATAGTTTTTACTTCATCTTTCCAAATCATTGACTCTGTCCACTGTTCATTAGCTCCATTATTTGCCAAGGAAATTTTGATAGTGTTTTTATTTGCTTTGTTTTTACACCACACTATCAAAAGGAACATAATTGCCTCTATCAGTCCTCCAGTTAGAGATTAACATGTAGGTTGCTCTCACTTTTTCCACAGAGAAAACAATGTGCTATGGGTTTGTTTTTTCCTCCAAACTCTTGTTTCTGGATATTTTAACCCAATCACAAAGTTAAGAATCACGGCACTATGTTCATGAGGCTTCATATTTCACATTTATTGTCAGCTTTTGAAATCAATCTGCCTGTCTGATTTCTTAGATTTTCTCCTTTTTAAATAAATCTCTGACCTAACGTTTTCGAACAACACATTGGTGCTTATGGTTTATTTTCCCTTTGATGAAGCCACTGGTACAATATAACACTTTGCTATACTTTGTTTTCAAACACAAATGATTTTCCTACAGTTTTGTCAGTCGTGAGAATGAGAAAATAGGTTTTGTCTAAACAAGTTCTCTAACAGAGTAATCCTAGTAGGCTGGAATCCTAGAATCATATTCACTCACTTAAGTTTCCTATTCAGCTGAATTGCCGAAAAGTCTTGGCTTATCAGAATAGAGCCTGGACAGACAGGAAAGCTATAACGTGGAAAAATAAAATTACAGAGTTGAAGTTTCCTATTCGAGTTTGCAGTTCCCGCTATGTTATTCTCAAGATTGACATGGATCAAAGTCCATGAGGAAGGAGGGACACAGGAAAGTAGGCCCACCTGACAATTGAATCCCAAGGCTGTATTCAGCTTCACAGAATAATGTGACTGCTTGGGAATCTGTAAGGCTGTGTTATGTTTTACAGACTGTAAAACAAAATACTTTAAATAATAAGAATAATTATACATAATGATAAAATTCAATTCATAAGGAAGATAAAACTGTCTGAAATTGGATACACCTAATAAAATGGCCTAAAATGTATACAAAGTAAAATAGAAAGAATTATAGGAATAAATTGAAAAAAATTGTCATCACAGACATTTTAAACACATTTCTTAATCACTGACAAATCAAAGAAATAAAAATTTAAAAACACATAAAATATGTGAATATGATGAGCTTGATCTAAATCACATATTTGACCTCTACACTCAAGATTTAGACAATAGCCTCTGACCTACAAAAGTCACAAATGTGCAGGGTGAACAAGCTCAGAAATCTATAAGTCTATGATATATTCTACTAATAAAATGATACTGCATATGGGATTTGTGCTAAATGAGTAAATTTTAGCTGTTCTTGCCACACACACCAAAAAACTACAATGAGTAACTGTGAGATAGTGGACATGTTAATGTGCTTTACTGTAGTAATCTTGTTATTATCTATATGTATCTCATGTTGTCATGTGGTATACCTTACAATATGACCCAAATATGCACAATAAAATTTATTTCTAAAAGGATTAGAAAATAAACATTATTCTCAAGCACACATGAGCAGTTACTAGACCAAGTAACAAATTTCAGAACACCCACATCAAAGAAAATACATTCTCTGATCACATTACAATTAAATTAGAAATCAGTAACAACCTATAAAAAGGGACATATTAAAATGGACAATAAATAACTTCATAAGTTTAAAAAGGAATCATAGCAGAAATTTCAAATTCTTAGGCCTGAATAGTAATGAATAAAACTTTAGGCATTCAGTGAAGCTTATCTACCACGAAAGCCTGGCTTATAATTTAGGTACCCAGTTATGAAGTTATTAAAAGGACAATAACACCAACCCAATGAAAGAACAGAAAAGAAGATAACAGCAGAAATTAACAGAATAAAAATATTTATAACTGAGAAAATGAATAATGTCAAAAGTTAGCTCTTTGAAAAGATTGATAAAACAGAAACCCCAGGCAAACCTGATCAATTAAAAAAGAGGAAAACAAATAAACAGAACTAGAAATAGATAAATCAGATAACAGTATAGATGCAGGAGATATTTTAAAGGAAAGTAAGGGATTTTTAGAGACTATTTTATCCCAATAAACTTGAAAATGATACAAAATGGAAAAATTTCTAGAAAAATATATCTACATAGATTTAGCTTAAAAATTTAATTATGCTATAACTATTAAAGAAATTAGAAAAATAGTTGAAATCCTCTCAGAAGGAAAACACCAAGCCTAGACCAGAGACAAATACAACAATCCCCAATGTCAATGTTAAACTCTCAGAAAAGAGAAAAAGAAGCAAAGCACTCCAGCTCATTCTTCTGGTCTGGTCTAACACTGATATGAAAACCAGAAAAAAGAGAGAAATAAAGAAACTACAGGCCAGTAGAACTCATGAAAATAACTGCAAAACTATTTAAAAAAACAATCGCAAGCTTAATCCAGGGATGTAAAAATAGTCAGAATGTTAGAAATGGAAAATTAAAACCCAGATTCAGAGAAAGAATTATTCCTTTTATGGAAATGTCAGAAACAGTTTGTTAAAATCAAGACAAAATTGCCAACTAACTTGCTCTAATTTCAACATTATATTTCTAGTTCTAATTAGCACAAGAAAAGAGAATTAGGTAAGGATTTAAATGAATAAAGCAAAACCAGAATTATTCACAAATGACATGTTTTTCTATACAGAAAATGATATTTTAATGCATTGAGAATATAAGAGTTTAGAGAGTTAACTAGTCATTATTAGAGCAATATACAAAAATAATAACATTTTATATACCAGCAGTAGTTGGAAAATAAAATTTATAAATTAAACATTGTTTAAAAATCAGAAGTTTATAAGCATGTTAGGAATGAAACTAGAAAAAGAGATAGAAGATTTATATTTGGGCTAAATAAGATCTAAATCAGTGGTTCTCAACCTTCCTAATGCCACAACCCTTTAATGCAGTTCCTGTGGGTCGAGACCCACAGGTTGAGAACTGCTGATCTAAATAAATTGAGAGATATACCATGTTCATAAACAGGAAGACTTAATATAAAAGAGATGCCACATATCCCAAATTTACCTATAGATTCAAATAGAAATCCTGATAGACTATAAAAACTTATTCTAAAGGTATAAAGAAAAGAGCCAAAAAGTCAAACACTAATTTAAAAAAAAGATGGTGGGACGTCCTTTACCAGAAAGAAAATTTTTATTGTAAAGTTATAATAATTAAGACAATACAATATTGGAGCAAATACAGATAAACTGGTCAATTTAAAAAACAGAAAGCCCAGAAACAGATTCACGCATATGTACAACAGCCATATTTGATCAAGATAGCACTGAAGAATAATGGACTAAGATCCTGACCAACAAATGATGTCAGGATAGCCAATTATCCATGTAGAAAAATGAAGTTGGAGTTCTGTTTCACACTATAAAAACAACAATAACTGAACTTTTATATTATTACTTTGTGCTTTGGAAGATTGAACTTTGCTAGAAATCATTTGGGAAGATAATTTAGCTTTATTTCATAAAATGAACACATACCCTCTGAATAAGCAATTCCACCTTTTGGTGTATGGTCTCAAGATACTCTCGCATTAGAATTCATAAATGAGAATGACCACGGCAACACTGTTCTCCTCAGCAAAGGAACTGGAAAGAACTCAAATGTGTGTCACTAAAGAATGAGGAATTGGATTAAAAATAAAATCTAGAATAGAAAATTACACTAGCAGTGAAAAAATGCAATATATCTATATATAACACGGATGGGTTTTAAAGACATAATGTTGAATAAAAATAAAATGCAAACCTGAGATGAAACAGAACATGCTGTTATATTTATAAAGCACAAGTAATGCGTTGTTTCGTAACACATACGTATGAATTAAGGGAAATCTTTTAAAGTAAGAGAAAACAATTATTTACCTCCAGGTTTTGCGGAGGTAGTAAATGAGACAAATAGAAACAGATAGTCTGGCTCAGTGGCTATGGCTCAAGAGGCTAAGGCACCAGCCACATACACCTAAGGTGGTGGGTTCGAATCCCCAGCCCGGGCCCACCAAACAACAATGATGGCTGCAACCAAAAAATAGCCAGGTGTTGTGGTGGGCACCTGTAGTCCCAGCTACTTGGGAGGCTGAAGCAGGAGACTTGCTTGAGCCCAGGAGTTGGAGGTTGCTGTGAGCGTGATGCCATGGCACTCTACCCAGGGGGATAGCTTGAGGCTCCGTCTCAAAAAAAAAAAAAAAGAAACAGGTAATCTAAGAAAATTTATCCCTAATATGCTGTTTCTTCACCTGAGTGAAGTTTTTAAAGTATCTGACATTTTATTGGGCTTTCTGTTTTTTATATATATTAAATACTTTACAGTAAGTCCTCACTTAACATTGTCAACAGGTTCTTAAAACAGCAAATTAAAGCAAAATGACATTTAGCAGGTCCTCAAATAACATGTTTTCATTCAATGTCATTTCATTAACACTGATAAGGAAAAATGGTTTTAGTTATACACTGTCTCACTTAAAGTCACATTTCCTAAGAACCTGTTGATGTAAGTGAGCATTTACTATATATACATTAAATATTAAATGAAGAAATATAAATTTTAAAATTCTGTGTGGTCTCTCTAACAGAAGATATTATAACAACTAAATACACACATGCAAAAGACTAAAGTTGAAGTCTGGCCTCACATCCAATACGAAATTAACCCAAGATGGGTCAACAACCTAAATGTAAGAGCTAAAGCTACATAATTCTCAGGAGAAAATGTACAACACTTCGTAACCTTGGACTTAGTGGATTCTTAGGTATGACACCAAAAGCAACAGAGGAAAAACTAGATAGATTAGACCTCATCAACATTAAAAACCTTGGTGCATCAAAACTTATCATGAAAGTGAAAACACAGCCTATGGAATGGGAAAAAACATTTGTAAATCCTATTTCCCTGACAAGGGCCTGGTACCCAGAATACATAAAGAACTCTTACAATTTAACAACAAACAAAATGACAAAAAAAAAAAAAAAGAAGTTTAAATGGGCAAAGGATTTGAGTAGACATATCTCCAAAGAGATATGTCAAAATGGCTCACAAGCACATGAACAAATGCTCAACATCATGTGTACTTGGGAAATGCAAAATGTAAATACCACTTCACACTTACTGCGGCAGCTACAACTGAAAACTGAAGAATAACAACTGTTATTGAGGGTACATGGTATAAAGAAATTGGGACTTTTACACATTACTGGTGGGAATGTGAAATAGTACAGCTGTCATGGAAAACAGCTTGGCGGGTCCTCAAATATTGAGCATAGAATTATTGTATTCCTCAGCCATTTACCCCTAAGGATATATCCATAAGAATTGAAAACAGCACTCAAACAAGTACGTGCACATGAATGTTCACAGAATTACTGTGTAAATAACCCAAATGCTGAATGAATGAACAAAACATAGTATAGACATAATGAATACTATTTACCCACAAAGGAGTGGCGTGTGCCATCTACAACACGAGTGAGCTGCCAAACACAGTGCCAGGGGTCGTCCACCAGACACACAAGGTCGTGGACTACACGATTTCATTGTAAGAAATAACCCCAACAGGTAAATCCACTAGAACAAAAAGCAGTCAGTGTTTGCCAGGGCCAGGCTGAGGTAAATGGGCAGTGACAGCTTTGTGGGCATGGAGTTTGGGGGGGGGGGGGGTTCTGGGACTTGCAATGCATCAGGAATCCATGAAATGCCACCAAATTGTGACCTTAAAATAGGAAATTTTGTGTTACGTGTACTTTACCTCAATAAAAAAAAAAATCCTATAAACAAGATAGAATTTAAATGATACAGATTTCTAACTATCTGTCATAACAAATCTGTTTGGCTAAATTAGACCCCCCAAAAATGTTTCTGACCAAATCTGAGATAACACCAGCCCGGACTGAAGAGCAGCCGCTCACATCAAAGTGCAGAGATCTAGTTTGAATGCAGCAAACCCCACCCTGAGCCTTCCACTCAGGATTTCTCCCATCCGCGTTGACAGACAAGGACACTGAGTATCTAGACATTTCCACACTTATAATCTTAGCACTTTGGGAGGCTCAGGCAAGCTCTCTTGAAGCCGGGATCTGTAGGCTGCAGGGAGTTATGACAACACCATTGTGCTCCAACCCAGGCCACAAGGCAAGACGCTGTCTCTTAAAAAACAAACAAACAAACAAACAAAAACAGGGCAGAGATTAATGAACATGTTGTGTTTCTCATGGCTAAAAATATTACAGAGCTAGAATGTGACGGAAGTGTCTGAACTAAACTCCATACTTGCCAGGGGCAGAGATGTCTTCTTATTCACCTTTGTATTCCCAAAGACCCATGAAGGGCATTGTCATAACCAATCTGTTTGGCTAAACTAATAGGTTCTTGATGGGTTCAAGACAGGCTACCCCAAAACATGGCACCTTGGAATACTGGATATTTTAATTTGAAGGTATCTGAGAAAACAGCAGGAGCAGGGAGGTCTCTCTGACCTCTGGCACCATCTTCCCCTGAAGTAGGTCACCAAACCTAGAAAAGACTTAGTGATTTTCCCAAAGTCCTGTCTGCATTTGGAGGAAAGAAGCATCCCTAGCTCTGAAGACACAGGGACATGGAAGAATCTGAAAAAGACAGGCCTTGCTTAGCCTCCCCCACCAGCCCACGTTCACCACCCTTGACTCATACTTTTTGCCCTACAGTGTTGTGTCATCAACTACTGTAAAAAACATTCAGATTTTTTTTTCCTTTTATTAAGTCATATATGCATAGATCATGAATACATTTATGCCTTTGTGGGATTCAACGTGTTGATTTTTTTGTACAAATTAGAGTGCTTACATCCAACTAATCAACATAGCTAAAACAAAAAAGACCAAAAACATTCCGATTTCAATATTTCCTCCTGTGTTTATTCTCCAGTGAAGGAGCCATTATCATGTAAATCTCACATTAAATACATTTTTATGCTGTCACTTGTTACTCGTCTTTCATTACAGGGACGTCAGCCAGGACCTCGGAAGAGTAGAAGGAAGAGATAATTTCCGTCCCCTGATCCTTCTGATACACTTCTTGGTTGATCTTTCTCACCCACTTTATTTTGAGCTTGTCACTTAATTCATATACTATATTAATATATTGACCTTTACACCTTTACTCATGTTATAGCTACTTTTAATTTGGAAAGAAGAAAAAAGATGTTTTACTATATACAAAACTGATCTGATCCCTTTAATACTATATATTTTAAATAACGTGAAAAGAAAAAAATTTTAAATGGCCACTGTTTTTTAATAAAGAGAAAATATGCATCAGACATACTGTTTGGGTTGCTTATAAGATTATCTTACCTGTATTATATTTT
Organism: Galago senegalensis; assembly: GCA_963575145.1. NCBI lineage: Eukaryota > Metazoa > Chordata > Mammalia > Primates > Galagidae > Galago > Galago senegalensis. The sequence goes on along the minus strand of CAUYTI010058475.1, from coordinate 25,551 downwards.
AGAGCATCAGAGACCCGGATTTGAGTGTTGGTCTTGGCTACCCCTGACCTGCTGTGTGAACTTTAGAAACAGCACTTATTCTGTCTGAACCTTTAAATTCTTAACTGTAAAATACAAGCAGCCCAGTGGCTATGTCTAGAGAGGTACTGGAAAATCTACATGGCCTTAGGTGTGTATTAATGAAAAGGCATATGCAAATCAAAGGGGGGTGATCTTTTTAATTGAATTTTATATACTTTAATTCTATTTCACTATGCAAAAATATGACTGAAGATGTAAAACTTAAAAATACAGCACTTCTTCCACCCTCAGCCTTAGCCTATCACCATTCACTGGGAGTCCAAATGCCCCAATGCTGGGAATGGCTACTCAGTGAACTGTGCCATCTTCTGAGACTTAGGCCATCATTTCTCGAGCTGACAACCAGGAAGGGACTTGGGATCAAATAGCTCAAAGAATATTTTCAAATCGTTTCCCTTTAGAGAGTGCTAGATGAAATGACATTTCCTAGCAAGTAGAAATGACAGATGATTACCAGGGTTATAACATTTAGATTCTTGCTTTCCCCAGATGCAATTTTACTTCTTGCTTTTCCCAAACGCAATGAAAATTGAATTGAATTAGTCTTTACACAGACTGGGAGATAGAGCCCTGATTTTAATATTAAATTGTATTAAAAAATAAACTATAAGTAGGTTTCCTCTTGAGGTTTTCTAATTTTTACATTTATTAAATGAACCAGAGTGGTAATTTTAGTTCATGAGATATAACATAATCAGGATACAAAAAGTTGTCTGGGAAATTGGATTAAACTTGAGCTATATAAAATCAGAAAAAGTTTGAACTCTCTGAATTCCCAAAATATTTTTCCTAAAACAACTAAAACTTCAAAATATCTCAAATTTACTACTCAAAGTAGTAAACTCGAGAAATGTTAATGATTAAAATATCAATATAGAAAATTTTTTTACTGATACTCAAATTCCTGGTTAAGAAATGAAAGCCAGACAGGCAAGAAAATTCATCAAAGCATGGAATTTGAAAACAGATAGAAGAAAGTCAAGATATGTAACTCTTACTAAATATAGAGAAGTAAAGTTCGTCTCCTTTGTGGCTGTTTTTCAGAGCACAGAGATCTTGCCAGAAAGAAAGAAAAGCGTGTCTAACCCCATTTTTATCATATGGCTGCAAAGCTATTTCCTTATTCAGTATGATATAGTCACATCACTGAAAGCTGAGCACCTGTCCCTGAGGCCACATCAGAAGAATGCAGACAAGCGTGTTAAGGAAAATGAAAGAGAAATTTATTAATTTGCTGGCAAGTGAGGAGGATGGCAACTCCCATCTTAAAATGCCATCATCCTAATCATAAGCAGAAATACAGAACTTTCAAAGGGAGGCTTTTCAGCTTCACGACCTTAGTAACTACAGTTGATGGTTCTGATTCATCTCATCTCTGGAGAAACATTCTCATGGCCTCCACCTTCCCAGACCTCCCAGACCTCAGCCAGGGTGAGATTCCTGGGAGCCACCCCCTGTGTTTCAGGAAAGAAAGGTTCCTCTTCTGACCCTCCTGACCACTGGCCTCAGACAGGGATGTAAGTTTTAATTCCCAGGAAGAATCAGGGAGGTTTTAAACAGACAGAAAATATTGTACCCATTTTTTCAGGCCAAGCCTTCTGTGACGGACAGACATTCTGACACTAGATGGAGATACCTGGATGTCAAAATGAAAGATTTCACTCTGTTCACTCATCCTGGTAGTCTGCGGGTATTGGTGTATTAAAAATCCCAAAATTATAAAGTAAAAGGCTCCTTCCTTTACTGATGGATTTTTGAACTCTGACGGACAGTGTTCTTAGGATACTGGAATATGCTGCCCAAAATGTGCATCTTTGGCAAGAGGAGTATTTTGAGAAACTGCAAGTCACTAAGGAAGCTCTGAAAACAGTAGAAGCTGCCTTTTCACTAGAGAAATTTATATCTGCCAAGGAAATCTTCGTTTGTCAAGGTCTCAATGTGTGCGCACATGTGTGTGTGTATGCGTGCATAGTCACACATGTGTGCATGCGTATATGAGTGTGTGTGCATAGTTGCACATGTGTGTGCAGACATGTGTATGAGCATATGTGCATACTCACGCATGTGAATGCATGTGTATATGAGTGTGTGTGCATAGTCGCACATGTGTGCATGCGTATATGAGTGTGTGTGAATAGTCGCACATGTGTGTGCATGTGTATAGGAGTGTGTGTGCATGCATGTGTGCGTATGTGCATAGTCACGCATGTGTGTGCATGTATGTGTATGAGCGTGTATGTCTCCTCACTCCCTCTTCCAGGAGGAGAAGGCCCACCCTGAATCACCAGAGACTCTGAAGGAAGAAGGCACCAGCTGACATCTGCAAACAAACCTTGCTCTCTTTGCTTGCGTTTCCTGAACACCTCCTCATAACCAGCCCTCCCCACTCCCTTCCTTTGTTTCAGCAGGGAATGGTGTGGAAACTGAGTCTGAATGGCCTCTCTGGGACTTAGGAATTTCTCTGGATATCTCCCATTTATACGTGAGGTCTAGGCACATATGTTAATAAAACTGTGTTTTTCTCCAGCTAATCCATCTCTTAGTAGGGTGCACCCAACTAAGAGCTATGGAGGGTCAAGAGAAAGCTACTTCCCTCCACTACACCTTGAAATGATGACATGTGACTAAAACCATTCAGGCCAAAAGAACTTTTCTGAACGGATACTGAGTTCTTGTCAAGAGAGATTTTTGTTAATACCACAGGAATAAAAACTGAGAAAACTCTGACTTCTTAGCATATAAGGCAACGGGCTCGTTTGTTAGTGTGCCTTGCAGGTTCATTATCAAAACTTGAATTGAACTTTTATTAGCTGAGGTATTTCTACCATTCTTTTGAAAATGAGAAGATCATGTCAAAAATTGGCTATCTGTGACCTATTTCTAATAAACAAACGGATAGGTGAATATCAGCTGCCTCTGCTGTTCCCACAGCCTTGAAAACTGCTTCCTTTGACTCATTTGGGATAATTCTAGAAAGTTATAATGATCTTCTGGCACCATACAAATAATGAAACTGTGAGCAAGTGATTACATTACCATAGTTTGGCTCTGGGACTCAGTATAATGAAACTGAACCTTTTGTCAACGGTTAAAAATATCTCAGATTTGCTGAAGCCATCTAGTGCTAATGTCTTCTAGTTGACTTTATAATTGTACCCTACAGAAGGCAGTTGTTATGATAGAAAGCTGATCTAAAGAAAGGGGGAACACCGCACACATTCTCAACCCGTTTCCACATGGTGTGTCAGTTTTAAGAGCAAATTTATCAGACTGCTGCATATTTTATTGTTGTATAACCACCAAGGATATTGTGCAGACAGGTAAGATATTTTAATTTTTCCCCCTTTGGTGAACACAAGACCCATCAATGTCAGGAGTGGAACAGTGCAGTTGTAAAGTAAAATTTTCTTTTTCATTCCGACAATGGAAAACATCCCTAGCTGCCAACAGCATCTGAATTTAAATTTTTCAGAATCACATTTGCTTGTTCTTGCAAAGGACAAACATTAGGGCCTGAATGGCCTTTGAAAGTCATCTAATTTGGATTTGAGTGAGGGCTAAATTATGTATCTTTTCCAGGCTAGGAAGAAAAACCGTGGATTAGAGAAGAAAGACAAGCGTTTGAAATGCACAATGCCTTTACTGGGACCTGAAGGAACTGCGTTCAGAGGAAGCTGAATTCCAGACTGGCAAACGCTGGTAATCCTCTCTTTGTTTACTGAAAATGAACCACTCCTCAATTTCTGAAAGGAAACAAAGAAAGGCGCCCTGTGCTTGCAAAGGCTTTCAATCCTCCAGTTGAGGCCACTTTGAGCTCCGGGAGACTGACTGTTGGTAAGGTTGAGTCATGCTTTCTAGAATGCTCTGCCACAGTCTCAAAAGGAAAAAGAAAAAGTAAGTTCCCGTCAGCAGAGTTGAGCAAACTGATGATGACGCTGCCAACAGCCAGGTCACCAATTTATTCCTAGGGGTCAAATGGCGAACGGGTACATGCTAGTAAAGGTTAGTCTCCATAGCAACGAGCCCAACTCCGGCCACTGGAGAGAAGGCTGGAAAGCGTCGGGAGGGGACGCTTCTCAGTGGCTGAGGAATGCCAGCTGAACTGGAAACCCACCCAGGGTATCCTGCCATGAGCAGCCCAGAGGGTCTCCCAGCGACTTTGCAACTGCCAACGTTAACTCTTCCACGCTGGAAGCAACTTCCAAAAAACTCTCAGTAACACTATATTCCTGGTTCCTTAGGCAAAACTTGATTTCAGTATTGTTCTTAAAATACAGAATTGAGAGAAAATGACACCGCCAGTAAAAATCAATACAACTTGAAGAGCTTCTCTCTAAACATATTTAAAAATTAAAATGCAGGAGGAAAAATCATTTCTTAGGTATTAGGTAGATTTTCTAAGAGATCTGTTTTAACTAACAGGTTCACAAACATTAACAACGTCAAGAACTTCCCTTTGCTAAAATACTAACAATATCAGAATTATTTAATATAAAGAAAACCATTTAAAACATTAGATCTAGAACATCTACTATTTCAAATATGTCAGACGTCATTTTTATCTAAATCTATGCATGCCTCTCAGTAAATTCCCCAAAGTTTCTAACATCTGGAAACTTTTTTAAAAATGCAAATCCATAAGGCTCAACCCAGATTCACAAAATGGGAATCTCCAGGGTAGAGCCCTTGAATCCAGTTTTTTTAACATCTATCATTCTGATAACTAGGAGCCATTGGTCATAGATGGGACTTAAAATCCTTAAAGAAGGACATGATAAAACCTGTAAACCAAAAGCAATGTTTAAGATTTCATTTGTGTTTATACCCTTAAATGCATCTTGAATAACTAATCCTATATATTTTTCATTTTTTAAATAAATCATTTGATTATCAAAATTTAAACTTTATACATAAAAAGGAAACTTTTCACATATTTTGCTTTACTTGGAATGTGTTGGCTTTTAAAATTATCATATGATGTGATTAATAAGCCAATTTAAAGGTGTATACCTGTCAGTGGTTTCATCTCAACTCAAAAACTCCTAGTAATTAGTGCCTTGAACCCCATTTAGCCTTAGAGTGCTAATTTGGCCCTGTGTCTTTTGAGCTTTATTAATTAACTTGTCACCATGTATTTAATAAGTCATAATTTATCTGGTATGGTAGGAAAATAGATACACAGCAGCCAACTTCCTAATACTAGTATGTGCTGTTGTAAAGCTTTCCTTTTTCAATGGCATTTTAGGTGGCACAACCATTCATACAGGAAACCCAGGTATGTGCTATCTCATGCTGATTAAGCACAGTGAATGAATGTCTCCTTTAAATGCAGTATAAATGACCATCACAGACTGGGGCAAAGACTGCTAATGGTCCTTCCTCTCAGCCCCAGCCTCCAGTCTGCTCCAATCTCCAGTCTCCCCAGCCTCCAGCCTGCCCCAGCCTCTAGCCTACATGGGACAGAAGCACCTGTTTTATTTATGCCACTGGTATCTTGTCTCTGTTATAGTCAAACCAATGCTTAACTAACACACAGCCATCAGCGGGCATTCTGTCTGTCCATTTGTAGAATGCTCTAAATCCTTGTCTAACATTTTGACATGAGTAGTGCCTGAAATGACCTAAACTCTGCAGATATAAGCATGTACACAACATCTACTCAGTAGGGCAATAGAGTTTACACTGCTGTAGTATTCATGTTAATGAAATATACTCACTGTAGAGATAAGGCCAAACAGCAAATATTATGCTGAAAGGGTTGCAGTCTTTCCCTGAGTTTATTTCCCTGCAATAACCTGTTCTGAATAACATCCTAGGGAAGAGGAAAGGGAAGAACCGGACAATTAGGAATCAGGAATTTTTAATGTGAATTATGAATAAATTCATCAATTTTTAGGCCATCAAGTAGAAGAGAGCTACAGTTACGGACAGATTGAGTCACTCTTTTACTGGACTGTTAGCCCTTGGTGGAAATTGTCCCGGTATCATCGAGAGCTCTTGTGCAAACAAGAAGAGTGCTTTCCACAGTAAAGAGAGACCCAAACCACAGTCTGCCCCTAGGAATGTTTAGATGGCAAAAGTGTGTCTATGCTGTAGAGAACCTGGCATCCAGTGAAAGATTTCCTTTCTAAAAATCATTCAGTAACACAAATGAATGTTCCCTGTTGTTCCAGATAAATTTTCAGGTGTGAGGTTATCACGGGAAGGACTGGTCCTTCTTCACCTGCAATTTTTTCCTCTTCTTTTCTTAAAGGTCAACCTTTCAAATGTTGATTTACTGCATAAATTTCTTCTTTTAGCCACTTTTTGGTTTGTTTTGTGTCCCTAATTTCTTTCACGTTGTTTCCAAGGCAATGTCATGCTTTTGTAATAAACGCTTTTAAAACACCTCTTCTATTTTCCATTAGAGTTGCCCACAGAACAATACTCCATTATTTGTCTAGCAGATATAATTTCATTGCAAATTGTTTATGTTTTTCCATCCTGAGCTGTTTCTTTATACAATCAGGCTTGCAAAACATCCAGTTTTATAAAATGGAAGTAAAATACTGAGCATTGCAAAGGTTCACCTGCTGGCCTAACGCTCAATAGATCAGCACATCTTGGCTGCTCTTCCCCATGTTCGGCAGAAAGATTCACTAGAGGAACTTCAGCATTTAGTCAATGAGCCAGTAAATGTAATGCTCCCTTAGAAATATGTTCCTCTAATTTAGATAACATAGAATTTTGCCATAAAGAGCACTATGTTCTGCTTAAAGGATCACCCTCCATCAGATATAAGAAAGTGTCTCTTTTCTTTACTATAGAGACACCTGTACCAAGCCTAGTGCCTGGCACTGAGTAAATGTTTACAAAATAGTCTCTAAATCTTGCCTGCTGTTAACAAATCTCATGAGAAGACTATGTGGTTTGGGGGTTTTTGTTTGTTGTTGTTGTTATTGTTGTTGTTTTCTTAAAGAAATATCAGAAGTAAAATATTTTTAAACAGGCTTGGCACCCACAGCACAGTGGTTACAGCGCCAGCCACATACACCAAGGCTGGCAGGTTGGAATTTGGCCCGGGCCAGCTAAGCAACAATGACAACTGCAACAAAAAATAGCCAGGCATTGTGGGGGGCACCCGTAGTCCCAGTTACTTGGGAGACTGAGTCAAGAGAATTGCTTAAGCCCAAGAGTTTGAGGTTGCTGTGAGCTATGATGCCATGGCACTCTGCCAAGGGTGACATAGTGAGACTCTGTCTCCAAAAAAAATCTTCTTAAGCAGTGTACCCAACATTTCACCATTTCAGTAGTTAGGTCTTCCCCATGGTTAGTTTTAAGCAATTCTACTTTAATTTAATTCTATTTTCTCCATTCAGTTCTGCTATTTTACCTATATACCTGGCAGTCTTTTCTTTTTTCTAGTATATCACTTTTAACATCTTATGACCTGAGACATGTTTATGCTTGTCACACTGAGACTAGCTGCCCAATCCGTGAGTTAACACATTCTTCACCACTTTTCACCTTTTCAGCAGACTCTCTCTTCCAAGTATGGCATACTTTTATAGTATAGTATACAGTATAGTAACTTAGCTTATTTTTTAATTCCAGTAAAATCTGTGGTTCTTTAGACAGATTTTTTTATTCTCATTTTTTGATTGCAGAAGCACATTTTAAGACTCTAAACATAACTAAGTTATCATAATACATAAAAGTTTTCACTGCCAGAAATGTTGACCACAGAATCTCTAGTTGCCAGAGATTTTAATATTCACAATTTCTCCCCAAAGTCTGTAATTAACCGGATACTTTTCTCAGATATTTTAAATATAAAATAAGGAAGCCTTAATGCAAATACCCTTAGGTTGACATCTAAAACTTGTCATCATATGGCCCTGCTCTTCCATTCTGGTCAAATTCAAGTACCGTATGCTACAGCAGAATGGAACAATTACTTATTCTTCAAACGCACATCTCACTTTGCTGTCCTTGTGACTGGGTGCATTCTTCTCCAGGTGCAACCCTTCTGTTCCATTTCTCTCACCATTATTTTCACTTTCCTTTAGCTCTATTTTAATTATCACCTCTTTCACATGAGTTTTTTTTTTTTTTACGGTTTTTGGCCCAGGCTGGGTTTTAACCCGCCACCTCCAGCGTATGGGGCCAGTGCCCTACTCCTTTGAGCCACAGGCGCCGCCCCACATGAGCTTTCTTGATCCTACCAACTGACTCAAACATCTCCCCCTACACTGAGCAAGCATAAAGCCAAATTGTTTTTCTTGTACCTCTGTCATTTTGCCTTTGTTGGTGTTTCTTGCTTCACTGTCCTCCTGCACAAGGATGAATATCGAAAGAGAACAGCCTGATTATTTTCATTCATTGTTACAGCCCCAGCCAGGGGCTTGAACATAGTAGGTCCTCAGTAAGCATTTTGGGATTGTATTAGCTTCCTAGGGCAGCTGTATAACAAATTACTGCAAACACCGTGGCTTAAAACAACACAAATGTATTATTCTCTTACAGTCCAGGAGGCCAGAAGTCTAAAATCAGTTTTGATACACTAAAGTCAGGTGTTGCCGGGCTGTCCTCCCTGTTCTCTCTAGGAGAGAATGCATTTCCTTGCCTCTTTCCAAGTCTAGAACTGCAACCCTTCCATTCTTTGGCTCATGGTTCTTCTCCATCTTCAATGTAGCAAGTACCATCTCCAAGGCACTGCTCCCACCATTTTCACCAGCTCTGTTTCAAATCTCCCCTGCCTCCCTCTTAGAATAACATGTGGTCATAGGTAGGGCCAGGATAATTTCCATATCCCAAAATTATTGATTTAATCACATCTTTTGCCTTGTAAGGTGATGTTTACCCTTTGCTTAGGACAGGGATGTCTTTGGGAACCCTTATTTAGCCTACCACCGCAAGTTTAAGGTAGTAGCCTTCACTGGTGCTATTACAATGTTTTTTCACTAGGTGAGATGGTATAATAAGGTACTGAATCATTTACAAAGTGCTTTCTTCTTTAAATATCAGGACAACTCGATGAGTCTGGTATCATTATTATCTATGCCTTCAACCACAGAGAGGACCCTCCCAAAGCCACAGGGCTCCTCTGTGAGCATGATGGTCCAGGCCAACTTCTGCCCCTGGACTCCTAGAACAACCAACCTTTGATTTCTTTCTGGGCATCTTTCCAAAGTACCCCCTTCTGTTCAACCTTTGTCAGCCACACACACTTAAAGGTTTTTGTAATACAATCATCCAACTTAACATTTTAAATATTCACACATGCTGAGTCTCCGCCTAACGAAGCTTCCCCACTGACAACATCTGACGTTCTCAGGGGTACAGAGGTACAAGCTCTTCCCTAATAGCCTTGGCTTCTGCCTGTGTGACCCTTCTGAGTCCTCTGCCCCCAGTAACTTACTTGTGTCTGCCTTCTCTCTCTACTAGCCTTGCTAAAAAGGCTTTTTCAGAAGTTTTCCTAATAAGCTGTTTCTTAGAAGCAAATGTCCACCTTTCTGTAAGAACTGTCCACTTCTGATCTGGCAAGAAAATGGCTGCCCCTGCTTCTCCTCACTTTCTTCAGCACAGTCTGAGTTTTTTTGACAAAGCTCACAACCACATGCAGGGGGCTCCACCATCCACTCCTGCTGGGTCTCTAGGCTCTTCCCACACAGAGCTGTGTGTTTGCATGGGTCACATGGGCATGCCCTCTGATTGCAATATTTACAGCCATCCCTTGTTTGTCTGCCTGACCACACCCACTGTACCTCCAGGACTCAGCTCCAGCCACCTCCTCTGTGATGCCCTTTGGGCACAAGTGCCCCCAAGTAGGGCTGGCTCTGCTCTCTTTTGTCCCCAGGGTACGTAGGACTCTTTTGCCTATATAGAACGGTATTTATCACACTGAATGTCATTGGTTGGTTGCCTCCCCACAACACACTGGGAATTTCCAAGGGACAAAAACGTTATATAATTTGCATTTGCACTTAACCTACCCTTGTCTTGGTTTCCTTATGATAAAATAGTGATAATGATTCCTATCCCATAGGGTTGTTAAAGGATTCAGTGAATAATATAGGCAAAATTGTTAGACCTGTGCCTAGCAGTGGAAGTGATCGGTAAGTGCCAACTGTTAATATTCATGACATTTATTATACTGTGACATTATTTTTATATATTTGTTTATGATCTCTCAGCCTACTGAGAATGTAAGCTTTATAGTGGCAGGAGATTTGTTTGTTTTCTGCAATGAAGTATCTCCAGAGCCTTGGGACTATTATATGGTTGGGACACAGTAGGCAATCAATAAAAATTTGGCAAGAAAATACGTGAATCAGTGAAACTCTCATACGTAAGATTATGCTGGGTTTTTTTTTTAACTTAAGTAGGTTTTTCTTTAATATCATTTTTACCTGACTTTAAAACTGGACTTCTTTTTTAATGGAGTTTTTTCTGAATTTACATAAAAAACAGACCATTACATTTTAATAACTAAAGGTCTTCTTCTACTAATTTGCTATAATTGAAAGTTTCCTCATCTTCAGCATTTTCTATCCATTTAGAAAAGGGATTTGGCAGGTTTTCTCTAAGTGGTAAAGATACTTTTTAGAAGTATCAGTCAGGATGCCCATTTAAATTTAAACTAGTTGAAACTAAATAAGTTAAAAATCCACAAACCCAGCAGAAGAAAAGAAATAACCAAAATTAAATCAGAGATTAATGAAACTGAAAACAAAAGAATCATTCAGAAAATTAACCAAAAAAATTTGGTTTTTTGAAAAAATAAAATTGGCTAGATTAACTAGAAATAAAAAAGTAAAATCTCTAGTAACCTCAATCAGAAACCACAAAGCAGAAATAACAACAGATGCCACAGAGATACCAGAGGTTATCTCTGAGTACTACAAGAAAACTTATGCCCAGAAATTTGATAATGTGGAGGAAATGGATCAAACCTGGTATTTCACCCTCTCCCTACACTTAACCAAGAAGAAACAGATCTCTTGAACAGACCAATTTCAAAAACTGAGCTCAAAGAAATAACAAAAAAAAATTCCCAATTAAAAATAATGTTCTGGTCTAGATGGCTTCACACAAAAAAAACTATGAAACCATCAAAGAAGAACTTGTACAAACATTGCAGAAATTACTCCAAAAAATCAAGAAGAAAGGAATCTTTCCAAACATGTTTTATTGAAGCAAACATTACCCTGATACCAAAACCAGGAAAACACGCAATTAAAAATGAAAACTTCAGACCAATTTCACTAATGAATATAGATGCAAAAATTCTCAATAAAATCCTTAGCCAATAGATTACAGCTACATATTTTTTAAAAATTACTCAACACAATAAAATAGGTTTCATCCCAAGGCTGGTTTAACATACACAAATCCATAAATGTTATTCACCATATCAACAGAAACAACAAAAAAAAGACCATGTGATCCTCTCAATAGATGCAGGAAAAGCATTGAATAAAATTCAGCATCCTTTTCTAATTAGAACACTGAAGAGTATAGGCATAGGTGGCACATTTCTTAAACTGATTGAAGCCATCTATGACAAAACCACAGCTAATATTATACTGAATGGAGTAAAACTGAGAGCTTTTCCACACGGAACTGGAAACAGACAAGGTTGTCCTCCATCACTACTACTGTTCAATATAGTGCTGGAATTTAGCCAATACAATCAGATAAGAGAAGGAAATAAAGGGCATCCAAACGGGGGCAGAAGAGGTCAAATTATCCTTCTTTGCTGATGATATGATCTTATACTTAGAGAACTCCAAAGACTCAACCACAAGACTCCTGGAAGTGATCAAAAAATACGCTAATGTCTCAGGATATAAAATCAATCCACAAATCAATAGTCTTTGTATATGCCAGTAACAGCCAAGATGAGAAGTTAATCAAGGACACAAATCTTTCCGCAGTAGCTTTAAAAAAATAAAATACCTATGAATATACTTAACAAAAGAAGTGAAAGACATCTACAAGGAAAATTACAAAACCCTAAGAAAAGAAATAGCAGAAGATATTACTAACAAATGGCAGAATATACCATGCTTATGGCTAGAAAGAATGAATGTTGTTAAATGTCTATACTCCTCAAAGCAATCTATAGATTCAATGCAATCCTCATTAAAATACCATCATCATACTTTCAAGATTTGGAAAAAATAATTCTTCATTTTGTATGGAACCAGAAGAAACCCTGTATAGCCAAGGCAATTCCTCATAATAAAAACAAAGCTGGGGGTACCACTCTAACAGATGTTAAGCTATACTACAAGACAATTATGATCAAAATAGCATGGTATTGGCACAAAAATAGAGACTTGATATTTGGAACCAAATATAAAACCATGAGATGAAACTAACATCTTACAGTCTCCTGATCTTTGATAAACCAAACAAAAACATACACTGGGAAAAGGAATCCCCATTCAATAAACAGTGCTGGGAAAACTGGATACCCACATGTATAAGACAGAAACTAGATCCCCCACTTCTCACCACTTACAAAAATTGATTCAAGATAGATAAAAGATTTAAATCTAAGGCATGAAAAAGTAAAAATCCTCAAAGAAAGTGTGGAGTAAACACTTGAAGATACTAGCCTGGGGAAAGATTTTATGAAGAAAACATCTGTGGCAACTGCAACAACAACAGTAATAAACAAATGGCACTTAATTAAACTGAAAAGCTTCTGTACAGTGAAGGAAACAACTAAAGCAGACAACCTTCAGAATGGGAAAATATATTTGCATATTATGAATCGGAAAAAAAGTTTATTAACTAGGATCTACACAGAACTCAAATTAATCAATAACAAATGAGCCAGCAATCCCACATATCACTGGGCAAGAGACATGAATAGAACCTTCTCTAAATAAGACAGACAAATGGCTAGCAAACATTAAAAAATGCTTGGCTGGCCACAGTGGCTCATGCCTGTAATCCCAGCACTCTGCTAGGCCCAGGTAAATGGATTGCTTGATCTTAGGAGTTCAAGACCATCCTGAGCAAGAGCAAGGCCAGCCTGAACAAGAGCAAGACCCCCATCTCTGAAAAGTAGTTGGGCATTGTGGCAGGCACCTATAGTCCCAGCTACTTGGGAAGCTGAGGCAAGAGAATCACTTGAGCCCAAGCAAGAGTTTAAAGTTGCCGTAGCACCCAACCCCAGGGTGACTGAGTAAGATTCTGTCTCAAAAATAAAAAAAAAAGAAAGAAATAAAAGAAAAAATGCTCATTATCCCTAACCATCAGAGAAATGCAAATCAAAACTACTCCCTAATCATCAGAGAAATGCAAATCAAAACTACATAACCCCAGTGAGAATGCCCTACATCACGAAGTCTCAAAGCTGCAGATGCAGGCATGGATATGGAGAGAAGGGAACACTTTTACACTGCCAGTGGGACTGCAAACTAATACAATCTTTTTGGAAGGAAGTATGGAGAATCCTCAAAGAACTCAAGTTAGACCTCCAATTTGATCCTGAAATCCCAGCAGAAAAAAAATCCTTTTATCATAAGGACATTTGCACTAAACTGTTTATCACAGCTCAATTTACAACTGCCAAAATGTGGAAACAGCCTAAATGCCCACCAACTCGGAATGGATTAACAAGCTGTGGTATATTTATACCATGGAATACTGTTCAGCCTCTAAAAAAGATTAAGTTTTACATCTTTTGTATTAACCTGGATGCAGGTGGAATGCATTCTTCTTGGTAAAGCATCACAAGAATGGAGAAGCAAGAATCAAATGTACCCAATTCTAATATGAAGGCAGTAGATGATCTAATATAAGGTGGGGGGGGGATGAGGGAGTGAGGAGAAGGGAGGAGGGAAGGGATGGGGGTCACTGTGTATGGCACACCTCTTGGGCCCAGGACACAATTGTAAGAGGGATTTTATCTAACAAACGCAATCAGCGTAACCTAATTCTTTGTACCCTCAATGAATCCCAAAGAATTAACAAAAAATTTTAAATCCCATTCCTCTGTTACACTAACCACATGGCAAATGTTCAGAAGCCATACGTGGCTAAATGGTGTGGATTCAGAAAGTTCTGTTAGGTAGGCTGGGTTTAGGTTATGCTTCAGTGACAAACACCACCAAAATCTCAGAAGTTTAACACAGCAAAAGTTTATTTTGGTGTACTCTAGGTCCACCATGAGTCAGAATGACTATAAAGTACTACTTTCTGGATGACAGCAAGGAATTACAGATCATTTTATTTTTGTGACACTTCTATATCCACTTACATTTCCATGACCACTGAGGCAGGGGAAGAAACCCTGGAGAATCATGCACCAGCAGTTAAGTGCTCCCACCAGGAAGGACAGTCACACCTAACTTTGAGGGCCTGGGAAGCTTTTTGTACACAGAGAATAGAGAGAAATTAGTAAACACTGATGATATCTGCCACACTTAGCGTGACTAAGTCTGTGTTCAAACTGCCTCTCTGCCTGTGCCCTCCTGTAGTTAAGACTATCACATGAAAATACTCACTAGGGCTTGGGGGATGCAGCAGAGGTCAGCAGGAAATGCTACTTCTCTACCTATTTTCCTTCACAGGTTCTGCCCTCAACATGATTTCCTTCATTTTCTATAATACCAGCAGAATGACCAAATCATTTTTTCTGCTCAAATCTTTCTGTATGTAGGTCCCCACCAAATACAGATTAAAATGCAATCTCCTTACCATGCTAGCCAAGGCCTCTAGCTGCAGTCCAGCCCCCTGCTCTCATTAGCTCATCTCCCATTGCCCCCTGCACTCTGGCAAGACAGCACACGTGGCCACTCCACTCCCTGGTCTTCTGCATAATTCCCCAACCTCCTGCTCTAACTCTCCCTGCCTGGGATGGTCTTCCTCTCCTTCCCTAACCATCATCATTCTCTCAGTTCTTCAGATGCCACCTTTGATGATTTAACCTTCCCATCCCACGTCCTCCCATAGCTCATATCTTACTCTGGTTATACACATCTTATAAGCAGCTTGACATAATCTTATTCACCTTCTATTCTTTTACAAAAAGCCAGGAACAGGCAGCAGTCTGGGCTTAGTACATGTTTGATGAGTTTAATAAAACCTTCCCCTGAGAAACCTTTCTTCAGAAATTTTCTACCCAAACTATTAACATCTTATAGGAAAAAAAAATCAATATAACCACAGATTAGAAATGCAATGTTTTTTTCCAATAAGCACTAAGTTAGCACTTCTAATATTATAGCATATGATAGTCTATAACCAAATAAACTTGGGTTAAAAGTATAAGAAGTAGGTGGATAATTAAAATTCAAAGGAAATTATTCAACATTTTACTCCTAATAGAAGTAAACATTTTATTTAAGTAGTATTGCATCAGCATTTTCCTAAGACTTCAGAGAAATGGAAGATTACATTTTAAACATTTTTAAGTAGAAATCAGGAAAGAAAGCTAAACTGTATATAAAAATAACCCTCAAGAACTTGCTGTGTCCTTGAATTTTTGTGTGTGCTTCAGGCTATAAGAGAATGTAATGTGAATTACCTCTACAATTTCAATATCATTAAGAAGGCATTCAAGAGAGAGTTTTGAAAAGAGATAGGGAAGACAAACTGGAAAAAGGAAGTACCAGGAAAAATGTGATTTAATGTTTTAAATTATAGAAGAATAAGAGGAAATATTTCTTGAAAGAATAGAAAATTGGGGAAGGAAATACATGATCTCAAAACATCTGGAGATGAATGATAATCATTTCCAAATAGGATGAAACCTATAACACACATCATCTCAATGAGACGCTACGCAAAAGAGAAAACGCAGGGAGGGTTTTCTTAGTCACCTTCAGAGATTATCTCTAAAATAGAAGATGGATGACAAACGGATAAAGACGTAACAGGCTATTTCCTAAGAGAAGGTATTCTGGGGGAGAAAAGATCTTACAGCTGATTTTTCCATTTGAGTTTTTGAAAGTTTAGCTCTATTACACTCCCTCATTTTCAAAGGATTGCAGGAAATGTATAATTACTCTTTCAAATGCCCCTTTTGGAGTAAAGCACTGACTGTTTTCATGGCTGGCCCAGATCATCAAAGCATCCTGGGGAGCGGACTCTTCCCTGGAAGTCCAGAAAAAACACTGTCGCTCTCTGCGGAGCCAATCATAAAGAATCATAAAGAAGATAAGGAGTGTATTTGTGCCCAAGGGGCTGGCAACATCCTTTAACCCAGTGGTTCTCAACCTTCCTAATGCCATGAACCTTTAATACAGTCCAAAGGGGTCACAACCCACAGGATAAGAACTGCTGCAGCCCTTCCCTGTGACCCACTGTGATGCTCCTGCACAGTTAAAGTGGTCTCCCCTGGGACCCAGGCCATCAGTGTGACTCTCCAGGCCAGTGGGCTGTGCTCACAGAAAAACTGCACTTTGCCCACAGGAGGTTGCTCTGTGGTGGTCAGCGGGTTCACAAATTAATGCCATTGGCCACAGAATGTGGCTCAAGATCCCTGAGCAGAATGGAGAAGATGGTGTCCAGATTTCTTTCCAAAAGGTTTCTAAGGACGCTAGCAAATGAGTCTCCACCCAAACTAGAGGACAAATTAGACAGCTGAGCCTCAACTGGTACTAAGATTTAAATGTGTTGCAGGATGTGTAAAATGATAGTTTTTGAGAAAATATAAAGAATTCAGGGTCTGTTCTAGGACAGCCATACAGACCCTAAGAAGCCCACCCTGTAGGGTCTAGAATAGATGCCTCGGAAGTTGAGCAGGCTGGGAGAGACACGCACTATACCATAACACACAAAAGACTGCTGTATGTGCACAGTCTGACCTCAGTCATCACCGAGCCTGAGCTGGTCTGGAACACACATCTTTCCTTGGTACCCAATGCCTCTACCCACTGTAGACACCCTCCTGTGGATAGTGGATGCCCTCCTGACTTGTTCCAGCTTTGACCTTACCCAATACTTCTTCTCAATCTTTGCCTCTGTCTTAGGCTCCCCAGTGTCATGCCCATCAGTGCTGGCCTGCTGGTTGACATCTCCTGCAGAAACCACAGAAACAGAATGGGCCTTTGCTCCAACTGGCCCAGCAGGACAGCAGAAACATACCCAAGCTGTGCCCTGGGCACTACAAAGAGAGGCAGCCATCATGTCATGCTCCTACCTTGCCGTGATTTGAACACAGCATGTACTTGAATACCCCAGCATTTTCCTAATGATGAAGCCTCTTTCCATCTGCCTCCGCCTCAGTGCTCATCTCCGCCTCTATTCCTGGTACTCATTAAGCCAGTACCAAGCATGCAGGGCTCATAAATTCCTTAACAGAAGCAGAGCCATCAAGGATTTCCAAGTTGGTTAAAACTATTAACTTGAAGTCAGATATAATCCTATCCTTCCCAGCTCCTGGCTATAGTAACATATTTATAAAACCTCTCTGACATTCATTTTTATTCTTAAATCTCTAAAAGGCAATTAGTATTTGTCTCTCATGAAGGTTTCTCATGAAGAATTTGTAAGATGAGGTTTGATGCACCTAATACAACACTTGGCTTATAATAAGCATTTAATAAGGCAATAATACTGCCCCAGGTCCCCACCATAAGAGGGAGGCATATCTGCCATGCCCATCACTACATCCCCAAAGCCTCACACAGTGCCTGGTATATAACAGCAGCTTAATCATTATTGGATGGAATAATAGATTAAGTAATGAAAGGCATGAGTGTATCCAACGCCTCTCTTTGTCTACCTTATAACAAGAAAAAGTGTAGAGCCAAGGTCCATTAGACACAATAGCACTATTTAAAAGACCTGTAATAGCCATAATTTAAACCAAACCAGATGTCAGTACAGCGAGATTAAAGTAGGAAAGGGACAATGTTCAAGGCATGTTTTGGACATGATGGACAGACTGTGATGGCTGGCCTGCACAGTGTACTCTTTGGAAAGGCTTCCATGGTCAGCAGACAAACCAGAGTCCTGTCCTGGAGGAAGGTTCCAGAACTCTCACATTCAAGGTGGATCCTCCGCCAGTTGCCGCCGTCATCCCTGAGGGCATTTGTGTCAGGTAAGAATTAGGTTTGTCTGATGAGACGTGCTTTGTGGCCTAGGAAGTGATTCATTTTAGAAAATGTTCCCATGCTGATGAGAAGACCTTCTATTCAGTTGTTCTGGGCTAGATGTTCTGCAAATGTCTGTAAGGTCTGTTTGTTCTAGAGTGCTGCTGGGGTCCATTGTTTCATTGCTTATTTTATATTTGGAGGATCTGTCCGGTTCTGTCAGTGGGGTGTTCACGTCTCTGGTGCTACTGTTCATCATTTTGTTCATTTCCAGTGACGTTTGCTCTAAGAACCCAGGCGCTCCCGTGTGGGGTGCGGAAACATTTGTGATCATTAAGTCTTGCTGGACTGTCCGTCTCACCACTCTATCGTGGCCATCTCTGTCTTCCTTTTGTTGGTTTTAAGTCTATGTCGTTTGGTGGAGAGTGGCCACACCAGCTTTCTTTTGGTTTCCTGTTGCGTGGAACATTGTTGCTTTCCAGCCTCTCACCTTGAGTCTAAATGAGTCATGGCAAGTAACGGAGATCTGTTTACTGTGGTTCAAACACATAGGGTTTCTAATTAACAAGAAGTCTGACGGTAGTAGCTGTTGTCACAGGTTTGGCAGCTTAAAGACTTCAAGGCCACAAACTCAGATTCTCTTGGCCTTTTCCTCATTTTCCCCAATATCCAAGAACCACATCTATGTTGTAGGTAAGATGAAGGACAGAGTGGGAAATCCAGTAAACGCAGCATCCACACCAGAAAAACAGGTGTTTCCAGAAACCCACACTGCAATTGGGCACCATGGGCCAAAATTGTATCACATGGCCTCCCCTAGCACAAGAAAAACTTGGAAATGTTATGTTTTTGATTTTTTCCTCATATACATTTTGCCTCCCTCAAAAACTTGTGTGATTAAAGCAGAATGGGGGCTGGATATGGGGCCACCATGCTCTGTCCTCATATTATACAATTTCTGAACCTGGAAGGAGTGACAGTCAAGGTTTCTTGCTGGAATCACCATCCTTAATCACTCTCTCTCTCTACCAAGGTGTTACAAAAATGTGAAGTCTTTCAATGACTACCTAAAACTCAATTTTCCTCTGGGCTCTTGAATTAGAGAATTAGCACCGCTGCCGGGTCAGTGACAGCCATTCCACTTGGAGAAAGATGCTTTTCATATAATAGTGGGGTCAGTTTCATACCCACTCAAGAAAAGTTGCTTCTCTCTCCGCATAAGAAGGCATCTCCAGACCGATAGAATAAACTGGATCGATACCTTCTTCATTACCTTACATATCAAGAAGGTAACTGAGCTTTGCCCTTTTGCACAGGGGAGTACATGAAGGGAAGCTTCACTGCACCAACACTGCTTGGCAGCCCGTGAAAGATTCTCCTATACTGAACGATGGACACCCCCAGGCATGCATGTACATGCACGCACACACACACACACACACCACCCCTCCCCACGGCTATGAAAAAAAAATCTCACACAGCACCAATATCGCCAGGTCAGTTTGGAAATATAGCTACAGAAACCTCCCTACTCCCAAAAGAACCAAACAGCCAAAAGACAGGTCTCAAGAAATCTGCTGAATGCATGTGAAAACCCCACACTGTACCCCAGAAGTGCATTAATGTACATAGTTAACATTCAATTAAAAAAAGAAAAAAAGAAATCTGCTGCAGTAGGAAATAAAATATAACCTCCACTAATCTCTCCAGCTCTCTGAAAAGTTAGGCAGATTCCACTCAATGAAATTGTACTCAAGGCACTGAATGAAAATTTCCAAACCCAAAGTGTATAAACTATTAACCTCCTCAAAGCACAACTGCTCCTTTCACTATAATGAACCAAATAAAACAGCACCCTCGGTTCACACACCCCCTCCTTCCAAATTTCAAGGTAATTCTTAAGACCAGTGGAGATGGCTGCTCTATTTACCCTAACAACGTGAATACAGCCCAGAGGGCTTGAACATCGTTTCCAGCTGTGCAGGGTAATGAGAAAGGTTTTCACAGAACAGGAAAACAAACATCAAATGCCCATCTCCCCAAGGTGAGTTCCAGAAAATGAGGTCCTTCAGGATCTGGTCCCACCTACCTCCTGCTGCTCCCACCGCCCCTCCACACTCAGTGTGTACCTCCCCTGGGCTCTCTCTAACCTCCTTACCGTGCCCTTGCTGCTCCCCTGCCTGGAACACTCAGCTACCTCAATCCCACCCTCTGCCTGGTAATTCCTTTTTGTTCCTTAGGACACAGTTAGAATATCATTTCTAAGTTAACTATCTCCCATTTATGTTTCTGGGGTATACTTTCCATGTATGCAACAAAAATATGATCTTCACTTACCTATCAGTACCATCCTTCCCCCCAGCCCCACAGTAAATTCCATGAGGGCAGCAGCTGCGTCTGCCTTGTCCATGAGAGCATCCCGGTGCCTGGCATGTAGTAGGCACTCAGCACAAGTTTATTAGTTGAATGAGTGTTTAAAAGCAGGTACAGACAGGTGGCATCATATTCTCTCTCGGAACTTGCTAGCAAGAATTTTCCCCTGCTCAGTATCTGGACTCTCCTGCTGCTAAGAGGATGCAAATGCGGGGAGCAGATGTGGGTGACTCAGGGTACAGCACCACCGCCAGGGACACACTTCTCAATAGCCCACCTGGTGAAAGGTCGGAGCCTCTTCTTGTGTGCTGTTGACTGCTGTGTCGGTGTGAGTTTCTTTATAAGTTTCAGGGAAGGACTGTCTTGTTTTCTTTTGTTTACAAGAATTTCTATGTTATTTTCTTGGTCAGTTAGAGCTGGTTGCGTTCAAGGCAATTTTATACAACTTGTATAAATTCAACCACTGCCATGACTTTAAAGAAAGCATACCAAAATGATTGCTGTCCACAGACAAACCATCATAACCTTTTTGTCATTAAAATTGAACTAGATACTATAATGGTAGGAGAACCTCAAAAAGCCACAGGGAGAAAAAAACGGGGAAACACATAAAATGAGCTGTTTTGCTTTAGATTCAAGGCTGTTTCCCCACAGGCAGAACAATTCTGGCTAAATCAAAATCCGTGTCCCAGGGTGTTAGCTCAGCCAGGCTATCGGTAACTTAGGGACACTTTCCTCTGTCCTCCAAATAACACAACTAACAGCACCAGTGAATGTTAATACACATATCTCCCCCAAAGCCGCATAGCACTATATGCAAAACTCTACTAAAACCACACACTCTACTTAGCATTAAAGACTAAAGTACAGTCATCTGCCACTTTGCCCAGTCTTGAGCTCTGAGAGGGGGAAGAAAGCCCACTTCTTTCCACATTTGTGTCCTACATGACACCCCACCAGCCAGAGCCATGAGTGCGTGTGCCTCCTGACATTTTTCTGAAGAAAGCAGTGTTGAAGAGAATTGGAATTAGAGTTTGCTAAATATTTTATCCTTTTTAATTGCTGCTTAATTCTATGTCACCAACAGTGTTTGTTTCTAATAATAAATATGCTTTGTATTATTTTCCTCCCAATCTTAGAACTGTTCTGCCACTGTGTATCTTGAGTATTTTTAAGTAGTTATTGAATTGCCTCAAAATTCTATTAACTTTTACCTTTTATTTAGGGTGCTTACTCTTTTAATTCATGAAATTTAACTAATAGAAATTGATTTTTTTCTCCTAAGTGTCATTTTCTTGTCACATCTAACCCACACCCTCTGTTGCAAAGCCCGTAGATTTTTGATGCATTCATTTCTCAAGCAATGTTTATATTTCTTATACATGTACCTGAAGAATATTGCTTTGTTATCTTTCCAAGGGGGCATTTAATCTATAATATTATGTTCTATTTAATGAAAGTTTTACTCCTCATGTTTTTCATTTTTAGCAGAAAGGTAAGTCAGATCAAGACTATCTCATTCAACAAACGTTTAAATGCCCCTTATCCTCCAGGTCTTTGGGGGTGACTGTTGCTATTACCATTTATTGCAATGACTTAGGAATCACTCATTCCAAAAAGCAGGCCTTATCACTACTCTGTGGGCAGGAAGTTACCTTGTATTATTCTTTCTTTGGTCACTCTTACCTGCTGTCAACTGGCTATGTACCCTTAGGCAAATTGCTAGACCTCTCTAACCTTTAGTTTCCTCATCTAAGCCTGAGTCACAAGGTGGTTGAAAATTTGCATGAGAAAATATCTGGATAATTTCCACATAAGTTGCCTTCCACATAATAAGAGACTACATAAGACCTCATCATCTTCCCTCATCTTCCCAGAAAATATCATTTTTTTCTATTCCTATTCTATACCCTAAGGGAATTTTTGTCAGACTATCTGATGATATTTTTATAGGGTCTACTTAGTAAGAGATGCTGAAAGCCTGAAGGAAAAATTATGTTCAAAAGAAATGAGTTTGGAAAGATGATAGGGGAGAATTCCTGAACTCTCCAGAAGCCAGAGGTCCCTCCTGCTCCCATCAAACTGCATGTCCTGGGCTACAGCTTCTGCCCTCATCTAAGGACACATCCTCGGAGCCTTTCTTACAATCAGGCAAGAGGAGGACAAACAGTTGAGTTTTTCAGGGTGTGTGAATTAGATGAGTATCTTGGGAGTAATTTAGCTTCTTCCTGAATTTTGGCCACAGAATTCCATGTCACACTAATGAGAAGAGAAGAGAACAAGATAAAAAATATCTTTAAAAATTAAAGACACCGTGGAGTCTCTGAAGCAGGTGTCTTACTGGCTATCAGCACATTACTCTTCCTCAAGTCTCATTATCTTAAAGCTTTGTAATGGTATATTTTGAAATGACAAAATAAAATGATGGGTGTGGTCAGGTGTATCTTACAGCTTGCCATTTATCCTAGAACATGGGGATTTTTTTGTAGGATTTTAAAAGTCTTCCTACTTTTATTAAGTGTCAGTTCTGCTACTCAACAGTAATTAAACTGAAAGGAAAATGTCGAGGATGATAAATTACTATTACAGGTTTATTCTTTCTTTTTTTTCAGAAATTAGTCAGCCCTGTATCATGAGATTCAAAAATATCAGCTTTAAGGGTATCAAAGGAGGAAACCTTCCCAGTATGTTATTTTCAGTAAATGATGTCTGAAATCCATTTAAATGATCAGGCCTATGATTTAAACATAATCCACGTTGTCTAAATACTCCTATGTTTATTCAGTTTCATTTGTAACTTCTTGACCCTAAAGAAAAAAGCTACTACAGCTGAAAGAGGCAGACCTGTGTAGTCTGCTGTGTAACTAAGAGGAGAAATCTTTATATTTCAATATTTAACAGAGGGAATGAAATGAAGGTTAGTGAATGATTTTTCTGAATCAAGTCAATCATTACGAAAGCTTTTATGAGACTGATTTCCAAGAGCCTCTGGCATTTCCACTGAATTTGAATAGAGCCTTAGGGGTCATAAGGAAAAGCATTAAAAGCCAATTACTTTTCTGTGCATCATATTCCAGACCAAGTCTCATTATTTGAGATAATTACATTTCCAGCCCTATTTCTCAAACAAACAGAAGTTAAGATAATAAGCAGGGTGGAGGTATAGAGCAATTTAAAGACCCCAACAATTGATTAGTTTTGGATAATGGTATCTAATTGCAAAGAGGGAATGTGGAAAATCTAGAATCATAGTTTTCGAATCAGCAGTGCTAATGACAATGTATCAAGCTTTCTTACAGAAGCATTACATTCCTCAGATGGAGTTAGACACATCACTGCCCCACTCTCAACACAAACTATCTTCCAACAGGTAATCAGAGGCAACAATTCCTATAAGAGCAAAAAGGAGTGAGAGAAAAAAATCCTAAGAAGGACATGGTTTAGGGAAAGTGTAGACCTCACATGTAAAAATTTGTATGTGGAAGCAAACTCAGAAGAGCTGTGGCAATAGAATACACGGGGAATGATGTGATGGTATTTTTTTATGCTACATACACCAAGAAGTCAAAAGTATAAAATGACAGGAATTATTAAAGAAGAAGATTTATTTTCTTTTTTCTAGATACTGAGAAATGGAATAAAAACCATATAGATGAAAGTGCTTGAAAAGGAATTTGGAGGTATTTAAATATCACCCAAGATAATAAGCAACTAATTAGAACTGTGCCTCCTCAACCTTCCCAATCTCTGTCCAACGGAGAAACTCAAACTAAATAGATCTTACTTTAAAAATAAACAGAAAAGTTCAACCTATGGACTACAGAAAGAAATTTCAGAGAAAGAAAACAGGGAACAACATTCCAAAAAGGGAAAAAAAGAAGAGTGGATTCTTTTTTTCTGAGACAGAGTCTCACTATGCCTTTGGTAGAGTGCCATATTGTCACAGTTCACAGCAACCTCCAACTCTTGGGCTTAAGCGATCCTCTTGCCTCAGCCTCCCAAGTAGCTGGACTACAGGTGCCTGCCACAACGCCTGGCTATTTGTTGTTGTTGTTGTTGTTATTGTTCCAGCTGTCATTATTGTAGGCCCAGGCCAGGTTCAAACCCACCTGCCTGGGTGTATGTGGCCAGCGCCCTAACCACTGGGCTACAGGTGGCGAGCCTGAAGAGTGAATTCTTGAAAATGACTGATTGTGATAACAGAAGATGTTGATGAATTGATTGATTGATTGATTGATATTAATATGGTTTAAAGAAATATAGGCATTTTTAAATGTGATAAAAGCTACAAATTCCCATATCACAATGAATCTGAAACAAGATACACATGTATTTAAAAAATCATAGAAAAAAAATCATAGAAACAGGCTAAAACCCATGTAACTTATAAGTAAGTTGCTAAAAGTCCAGTGATTAAAAAAACAAACCTTAAAGTCCCCTAGAAGATACATATAAAATTCAGGTAAGGAAACAACAAAAAAGAATTATCTCAGACTTCTTTTAATAAATTATGCAAGGTAGGGGACAATGGAATAACGTGTTTAAAATGCTAAATGGGAAAAACAAAAGAAAGCAGAGTCAAACTAAAAATTCAAAAGTAAAAGGAAAATAATTTTTAAAAGTTTCAATTAATACATAATAATTTTCCACATTCATGAGGCACAGTGATATTTCAATATGTATACACAATGTATGATGATCAAATCAGGAGACTGGCTTCCCATCCCCACAAATATGTATCATTTCTTTCTGTTAGGAACATTCAAAATCATCTCTTAGGGCAGCACCTGTGGCTCCGTGGGTAGGGCGCCAGCCCCATATACCAAGGGTGGTGGGCTCAAACCCGGCCACGGCCAAACTGCCACAAAAAATAGCTAGGCATTCTGGCAGGTCCCTATAGTCCCAACTTCTTGGGAGGCTGAGGCAGGAGAATCACCTAAGCCCTGGAGTTGGTGGTTGCTGTGTGCTGTGACTCCACTGCACTCTACCAAGGGCAATAAAGTAAGACTATGTCTCAAAAATTAAAAAAAAAAAGGCATTTACCTTTTGAAAAACTTGA
>CAUYTI010058473.1:0-11558 GCA_963575145.1 Galago senegalensis | reverse complement strand
CTACTTGGGAGGCGGAGGCAAGAGACTCGCTTGAGCCCAGGAGTTGGAGGTTGCTGTGAGCTGTAATGCCATGGCACTCTACCCAGGGGGACAGCTTGAGGCTCTGTCTCAAAAAAAAAAAAAAAAAGAAAGAAAGAAAGTAGTATGGAGATTCCTCAAAGAACTAAAAGTAGACCTACCATTTGATCCAGAAATCCCATTACTAAGCATTTACCCAAAGAGGAAAACAAAAGGTATTTTATAAAAAAGACACTTGCACTTGAATGTTTATAGCAGCACAATTCACAATTGCAAAGATGTGGAAGCAACCTAAGTGCCCAAATATATGAGTGGATTAATGAAAGGTGGTATATGCATACCATGCATACTCAGCCCTAAAAAGATCATCTAGCATCTTTTGTAACAACCTGGATGGAACTGGATACCATTTTTCTTTTCTTCCCTTTTTTTTTTCAGACAGAGTCTCACTTTGTTGCCCCCGGTAAAGTGCTGACATCACATCTCACAGCAACCTCAAACTCTTGGCCTTAAGAGATTCTCTTGCCTCAGCCTCCTGAGTAGCTGGGACCACAGGTGCCCACCACAACGCCTGGCTATTTTTAGCAATGGGTTCTCGATCTAGCTTAGGCTAGTCTTGAACTCATAAGCTCAGCCTCCCAAAGTGCTGAGATTACTACAGACATGAGCCACCATGTCCAGCCCTGGATACCATTTTTCTAAGTGAAGTTTTGCAAGAATGGCAAAACACATACCACATGTACTTGGTACTAAATTGGAACTAGTTGATTAACACTTAAGTGCACATATGGAAGTAAAACTCAAGGGAAATTAAGTGGGTGGGGGTGAGAGAGGAGATGAATAAATTCATACCTAAGGGGTACAATGAGCACTTTCTTTACCACTTTGACTTAAAATGTACAAAAGCAAATTATGTAACCAAGATGTGTGTACTCCCATAATATTTTGAAATTTAAAAAAAAAGGGTTGTGAGGTTGTGAGTCCTCCGTCACTGATGTGCAGGAATGTGGGGTGGTGGGTGGTGTGAGGGGGATTTCTTAAGCTGGCAGGCTGCCCAGGAGGAGGTGGGGGAGGTGGGATGGGCAGCTCTGGCTCTGGAGGCGCTGGGCAGGGAAAAGGGACCCATCCCTGGTCTGTTTCTCCTCCTTGACCCATTTCCTGGCTCCTGCCTGCATCCCAATCACGGAGGGTCTAAGAGGTAGTTCCTGGCAGCTCCCTCAGTGCCCACAGATAGTCACACAGCTCTATCCGTCTGTCTAGCCCAGCCCCCGCAGGGGCCTCTGTAGTCAGGTCTTTGTGTCTGCACAGTGGCCCTCTTTGTTCTAAGCAGCTCCTTTGTCCTGTCCCACCTCCCTCCTCTCCTTCTCTCTCTCCTAACTGCATTACAAAAAGCACCAGCTTTGCAGAGAGCCAGGCCAGGGCTCTGACCTTGGCTTTTCCTGTTGAGTCTCTGTGCAACCCTGAGCAAGTCACTTTGCTTCTCTGAGTCTTAGTTTTTGGATCTATGAAAAAGAATCTATGAGAAAGAATCTATTATAAAGATCTATTATAAAGAGTCAAACTATTGGCAAGAATTGGTCTGTTACTCAGTGCTGAGACCCAAACAACAAATGATGTCCACAGGAAACTCTACCCAATCCTCAAGCTGTTTCCTGGATCTGCTCCTTATATTTCCCACATCATCCTCATCTTTCAGCCAAGTGGCTACCATTTACCCATTTGACAGTTGAGGAAATCAAGGCCTAAGAATAGGCTTTAGGGGGATGTAATCTGTATAGTTAGATAGGGCCTGTGATTTGAAGGCCCTATAGTTAGATAGGGCCTGTGATTTGATAGGGCCTATAGTTAGGGCCAGTACTTGGTTTAATATTCTGCTGAAATTTTGAAATTATTTTTGAACAAGGGGATCACATTTTCATTTCAATTTCAAATTTTGAAATTATTTTTGAACAAGGGGATCACATTTTCATTTCAGGCCTTGGGTCCTGGCAATTATATAGCTGGTCCTGCTTGTAAGGAGGAAGAGAAGAGGCTTGTCTAGGCCTGGACTAGGCATCCTGCTTCCTTTGGGTGCCTCCTTTGGGTGCTTGCATCCTGGGATGCTGAGACCCAGAGCTTCTAGGCTGCATTTGGCATCAGGGTCCTGGCCCCTGCCCAGGAAACCTAAGGAACACATTTCCTGGCTGGGAGAAGGGAGGACAGCACAGGTCAGTGTAGTAGTCCAAGGAGCAAGTAAGAAAAAAGGCTGCTGAAACCAGCCCAACCCTATGTAACTGGAGCCGCAAGGGTGGGTCCCAACATTGTGACCCAGCCATTACTCCAGGAACTCAATAGGGCCTTCCTTCCCAGCAGGCTGCAGTCCCAGGGCCAGGAGACCCACCTCATAATTACTGCATGACTTTGCACATTCACTTCCCCTTACTGAACCTCAGTTTCTCTATATGTAACATGCGAATAATAACACCTAACCCACATGATTCTGGTGGAGATTAAATGAGATACCTTAACACAATGACTAGCACAAAAAAAGTGATCACTAGAGTCCTTATGCGTAAACTCACAACACATATTCATATTGTAACAAATCTTCAGGGATGGTATTAGGTGCTGGGCATTTAACTGTGAACAGGATGCCCTTGGGCTTTGCTCTCAAAGAGATCCCCATTAGATCTCTTTGGGGAGATCGACATGGATAGGACAATAGAGTGGTAAATAGTGGGTTACCTGGCCTGGGTCTAGGAGAGCCAGGAGCTGGGGGCCAAGGGCAGAGAAGCATGAAGGGGCCCTGCAAACAGAGGGAGAAGCAGGTGCTAGGCAGGAGGTAAATGAGAGTCGGGCACTTCCGCATGACTGGCTCACGGGCAGGGGTGAGGCAGAGAGGTGGGGAGGCTGGGGAGGCAGGCTGGAGAGGTGGGTTTTATCCAAAAGGTGGTGGAGCCACCAGAGAGAGTGGGCAGGTAATAGCAGTGAGGGGCAACAGAGACATCACCCTAACCTGTGAAGGAGGGATTGGAGTCTGGGCCAGCACAGGGATTCTCAGAGCAGAAGTTTTCTCAGAGGTGATGAGAGAAGTAGAGGGAGGGAAGATGAAAAGGCTTGAGCCAGCCAAATGGAGAGACAGGAAGCCTCCTAATGCATGGAGAGGAGCCCAGGCTGGGGCTTGCCCTGCCCCTCCTGACCTGCTAATGGAATCCTCCCCCGCCCCCATGGCTCCATTTACCCACATGGGGGGGGGCATTACTGTGCCTGGGCCTTCACCATTAGCCTGCCTTGGCTGCTTGGTCCCAGGGAGACTCTCCAATGTTATTCCACCCTTTTAGATAAGTCTCTTATGTGAGGCTTGCCATGTGACTCACTGGGCATCAATTTCCTGGTTGGATCAATGCTTTAAATTCTTTTAACTGTAGAATCTTCTATATATTTGCAACCAGTTCTTACCAGGAGATATAAATAAATAAAAATATAAAAGCAATGATGCTCAAGCTGAAGCCAGGTTGGATTTGAATCCTGCTGGATATTAACAACCTCCAAAATCCAGTGACGGAAGGGGAGACCTAAGTCTAGGAGACCTAGACTTCTGACCCTCATTAAAGGAGACACTAACTCTTTGAACTTAGGAGGCTCGGGATGATGGGTAAAACCCTGAAAAAGAACTTAAGACAGGCCAGCGAGAGATTATGAATTCATTTTGCAGGAAAGGAAACTGAGGCTCAGAATGATGTCACAAGAGCTTAAGGACAAGGTCCTTTCTTCTGTACCTCAGGCCTCACTAAGTCTTCTGTTGAGGTAGCTGAGACAATGCGTGTCTCAGGGATGCAATTTCTTTGGTCGCAAAGTAGGGGAGTTGAGCCCCCTGTGAGGTGGCGCCTTGGACAGGCCACCATCCGGGTTTGTCTGCTAAAACTAAGGTTGAGCCTGGGTTCTCAGCTTGGCGCAAAAGGAATTATTTTTTTTCTCCTGTGCTAAAAAATAGCAGTGATAGTAGAAGGTTTGAAGGCTTGGAATGGGGACAAGAAAGAGAGGGTTGGAGGGCAGGGTGTAATGTCTCATGCTTATAATCCCAGCACTCTGGGAGGCCAAAGAAAGTACATTGCTTGAGCTCAGGAATTTGAGACCAGCCTCAGCAAGAGTGAGACCTTGTCTCTAAAATAAATAGCTGGGTGTTGTAGTGGGCTACTGCAGTCCCAGCTTATAGGGAAACTGAGGCAAGAGAATCACTTAAGCCCAAGAGTTTGAGGTTAATGTGAGCTATGACGCCACAGCACTCTACTGAGGATGACAAAGTGAGACTCTGTCTCAAAGAAAAAGAAAGAAAGGAAGGAAGGAAGGAAAGAAGGAAGGGAAGGGAAGGGAAAGAAGAGAGAGAGAGAATCAGGTGGGATGCCAGTGCCCAAGGATCTTTCCCCACACTGGGACCCTAAAGTCTAGGTCCCACAACTTGCAGCCATGGGGATACATAAGCCCCTAGAAACTGCATGGACCAGCTTGGACAATAAGTGGAGAAGGCTGGACAAGGGGCCTTTGTGTCTCCCAAGCAAAAGTCCCAGTGGGACTGCAGAGGCAGCTCAGATATGCAGGGCTGTGTCCACTGTATTCTTATTCTGCAAGGCTGCGGTCAGCACCCTTCTTGGACCCCTCCTGGGGCTGGCACCTAGTCAGATGATAAGAAGCCTATCAGACCCCAAGGCCTCAGTGCCTGGGAGAAGCTCCTTGGCCACAAGAAGAGTCTTCCTCCACACCTGTCTAGCCACTGGACCATTCAAAGCACAGGGAGGACTGACAGGGGGAGGTGGAAGGATGTGATTGGCTCCATGTCACAGAAAAGAGGGCCCTGAGAGGAAATGGAACTGTGTCAAGGTCTCCCAGAGTCAATGCTGAAGCTGGGCCCAGACCTACACTTCTGATTCTGAGACCCCAAGTGAGAGAAAGAGATCACCTTGAGGAGTGAGCACCTCTCAGCAATACAAAGAACGCTGACTTGATCCTCACCCTCTAGTGCTCACAATCTAGGAAAGGGATAGACTACTGAAGGCCCAAGAGTGGGATTGAGAGCGGTGAAAAGAGTCAAGGCAGCTCAGAATGAGGGACCAAATGGAGCGGAGAGGCTTGGCACCTGTAGCTCAGTTGTTAGGGGGCCAGTCACATGCACCGGGGCTGGTGGGTTCGAACCCCGCCCAGGCCTGCTAAACAACAATGACAACAACAACAAAAATAGCCAGGTGATGTGGCAGGCACCTGTAGTCCCAGCTACTTGGGAGGCTGAGGCAAGAGAATCGCTTAAGCCCAAGAGTTGGAGGTTGCTGTGAGCTGTGACGCCACAGCACTCTACCGAGGGTTACATAGTGAGACTGTCTCAAAGACAAAAAAAAAAAGTGGAAATTTCAGGGATCTGCTGGTGAGATTAAAGAAGGGGAAGGGGAGTGTAGAAGAGGCTTCCTCCACCCCTGCTTCCTCTGGCGCGGGAAGGAGAGACAGGATTCAAATACCCTGCTTTCCTTCCTAGGGCAATCAGGAGGGCCCCACTCAACCGGCCCGGTCTCAAGCAAGGAAGGTGCTCCGAGCAGGTCCCTTCAAGGCCAGCGAGGCGGCGAAGAGGTGGAGTAGACTAAGGCTGGGCGCAAATGTCCGCAGAGAGTCAAGCAGGCACCAGGTAAACCTGTAAAACTTTGAAGTCTCTGAAAACCTCTCCTCTCACGCTCCCGTCTAGCGTGAGAAAGCCAGGTGGCCTCCTTCTGGCCCCGCGGCAAGACAGTCGCGGCCCCTCCTCGCGCAGCACCGGTTGCAGACGCGCTGACCCCGCGGCCGTATCGCTGGGCGGCGTCCTGGAGCGAGTGGCGAAGTGTCTGTCGGCTGTGGGGCGGTGCCAGGGTCTATCCAGAGTCCGCCCCGCCCCTTGCCTGGCCAGGCCGCGGGGGTGGAGAGGGAGGCAAGATTGGGGCAGCGGGGCTCCCAGGCACGTGGTCCCTGCGGCACTGGGACGCGGGTGCTGGCACCCAGAGGCGGCGGCAACAGCACCCGGGGCGGAGGAGTGCCGCTCAGAGGTGAGAGGTGAGCAGCCTGGAGGGGACAGGACACCGGCAGGACAGGAGCTCGGCCTGGGGACGCGGTGGGTCAGACTGGCAGGTGCCGACTCAGCGCTGATCAGGGAGAAAGCCATGGGAGAGTGGCTGTCCTGCTGGGATTCCATTGTGAGCCGGTGTGGAGCGCAGAAGTGGACTGCGTGAGCGCGCCCGTGGGTCAGTGGTTGAACTTTGTCTCCACCGCTGTGTCGATCTCGGTGAGTGTGGACGGATACCCTGGTAGTAAGTAGGTTGTGTGTGTCCGGATATTTACGAATTCTGGGTGTTAGTGGGTGAGTGCGTGCGCCCCTGAAGGGAACATAGTTGAACTTGTGAAATCTGTGTGTGTCTCTGATGTGAGCACCGCGGTGGCGGGGTCCTGTGGCCGGAGAGCTGAGAATCCCTGGAGATCCGCTGTGCCTCTGTCCTACCCCAGGGTCACTCTGTGTGTCAGGCCTGTCCTGGCCGTTAGTAAGACTGGGGGAGTAGTTGCAGGGAGAAGGTGGAAAGGAGGGGCAGTGCGGGGGGCGGGGGGGGGGGGAAGGACAGTTAGACCTCTGTCAGAGGACTTTTAATCTGGCAGGTGGTGCTGTAGGAAGGGAGGTGGGGAGAAAGGCGGTCCCCACAAAACCCCCTCTAGGGCAGTCATTGACAGGCTTGAGGGTCTTCCAGTAGCCCAACCCAAGGGCCAGGTCTCGCTAAAAACTAGCATGTAAGTTTGGATCTCAGAGGTCTTGGCTGTTGTTTCTCTGGGCACGGCATCCCTCACTTTCCTGGGGCTACACAGCCTGATCTTGGTTTGTTTTGGATCTAGGCTGGAGTAATGAAGAGCTTTTCAGGATCAGGGTGGGGCCCCAGGGAACTTGCAGTTATCTGTGGATGGGAATGGGAGGAAAAAGATTCTTTGAAGAGACAGGATCCAACAAGATCCACAAAAGAGCTCTGGAGACTCAGAAACCTATATTCCAATCCTGCCTTGGACACTGTGTGATCCTGGACAAGGCATTCCTTCTCCGAGCCTCAGTGGCCTCATCTGTAAAGACGGAATAATAAGATATGGAACTTGAGGGCAGCTAAGGAGCTGATGTGTAGGTCATGTTCAACACCCATGTGCTACTGGGCAGGCTCACAGCTTCAAAGTGGAGGGTCAGTTCCTGGAGGGTGCCTTCCGAAACCAAAATCCCAACCATTCCCTCCTAGGCTAAACTTTCACAGGACTTTCACAAGACCAACCCTGACTCCGACCCTTTAGCCTAGGATTTAAGACCTTTGAGAACCGATCTCTGCTGACCTTTCCAGCCACCTCTCCCATATGAGTCTTCACCCTACAGTAACTGCCTGTAGAATCCTGTATACACTAGGCTGTTTCTTGCCTCCACCCATTGTATATTTTCTGCTTACCACCTCACATGCCCAACTACTCTCACCTTCCTCAACTGGAGAACTACCCAGACTTGGGACCCAGGTCAGATGTCTCCTCCTCCAGAAAACCTTCCTTGATCCCCCAGCTAGGTTGGAACCTCTTCTGGGCCCTGTAGTCTTGGTGCTTACAACCCTTGTCCCACCCTAGACTGTCATGCTCTGTATCTGTCACCTCCTTTCCTCTCCATAACTCTGGGGCTCCTGCAGGGCAGAAACTGAGTTTCACTCATTTCTGTGTTGCCAGCACCCTGCACAGTGGTGAACAGAGAGAGTCATAGCAGCTCACTATCCCTGTCTCCAGCCCTCAACTTCCCCAGTAAAGACCTGTCTGCAGTGGAGCTCTATGTGATTATGAAGAAGAGTAAACCAGAGTGTACAGGCTAAAGACTTAGATTTCATCCTGTAGGCAATAGGGAGCCATGGAGGTTTACAAGCAGAGGAGATCCATGGTCAGAGAAGCATTTCAGAAAGATCTCTCTGGCTGCAGGTAGGAATGGGTTGAATAGTGTCAAGTGCAGGAAGGTCAGGACATTTGTGATGTTGACATCAGAACCATCCGAGGCATTGTTTAAACTCTGAGTTAGCAGAGTAAACTACAGTTGGGTAATCAGGCCTGATTAATAGCCCTGCCCCTTTGACCAAACACTTTCTCCTAAGCTCTCAGATGTTCCTGCTGAGGAATTTGGAGATGCTTAGGGCTCTTCCTCTCCCAGGGGAAACCAGTAGACCTGCAATGGATCTCATCTTAACTCTGCTCTCCACTTGTTGGGTGATCATGGGATAGTTTCTGCTTTGTCAGCCTCTAAAAGGAGGCCAGAATCAGTAAGGTCTATATTTGAGAGTGTGTTGGCAGGGAGGCCCTGGAACAGGCTTGTTATTCTTTCTCCTCCTCTGTCTGCCTTGGGCTATCCTAAGATCTGGTCAGAGGTGCTGGGGGATCACAGCGGGCAATCTTCAGAAATGGCTGCCAAGCTGGGCTACAGAGTGAGCCTGTGGTTCCTCTGTTCCTGTCCCCCTCCTGTCTAGGCTATACCGGGCTCTAGGTTTCTGGATCCCCCAAGAATCATCTAAGAGAGTTTTAGGCCATCACCAAGGCCTCATGAGCGATTTTTGTGTCCATAGCCCTTATTAGAACTCCCAGTATGTCTCTCTAAGCTTCCATTTTTGCCATCTGTCAATTGGGAATGAGGAGCCTTGTCTCTTCAAGTGCAAAGTTGCTATGAGAATTTTTAAGAATAGGGTGGTGTCTGTGGTTCAAGGAGTAGGGCTCCAGTCCCATATACCAGGGGTGGTGGGTTCAAGCCCAGCCCCAGCCAAAACTGCAAAAAAATAGAATTCTTAAGAATACTGGTCAGGAAAGAGCTTTGTAAGCTTTAAAAGTTTAAAGTGCAATGCTCAAGGGAGGAGTGTGATACTCAGAGGCTTATTATAATTGCATTTTGGAGACTATAATAGAACACGGGTGCAATAGCAAGAGATTGTACTGATTATTGGAATGTAATCATTGAATATCTTCCTTTCCCCTCTGCAGAGAAAGCTTACTAATAACAATTTACAAAAATTCCTCATTTTATCATCCAACAGCCCTTTGAGAGAGGAATTGTTATCTCCATCTTGCAGATGATGAAAGCGAGGCATAGAATATATTTTACCCAAGGTCACTAAGCCAAGGTGAAATCAGTGGCTCCTGTCTATGGTCCCAGCATATCCTTCCCCATCCAAGACCAAAACCCCAGCAAAGTGAGGCCCAGTCCTCTGGATTCCAGGATGAAGGAGTTTTGACTCCTGCCCCAGGAACCTGGCTTTGGGGTTTTCTTGTGGCCCTGATTACCCAATTGCTGTTAAGGTAATTAACAGCACCCTGCCCATAGGACCAGAGATACTTTGCTGATCTTGTGAGGAGAGGGAGAGGTGCTCCTAATAAAATTTTCCTCTCCTCAAACTGCCTTCTATAGCCCTGTCTGCTATACCCTTTGGGCCATACCTTCCTCTTGGGCTACCTTTGGGTCCTGAGGCCTGGCCTCTCCCTATCACTGAGCCCTGATGTGGGGAGGCTGGCTATGGAGACCCCCTCTCACCTCTGTACTTATCGAGGGCAGTTTCAGGATGAGGCCAGGCTATTCCTGTGTTCTCTCTCTGTTCACAGCACTCAGCACAGGTTGGGCACAGAGCAGATGCCAGTGAGTATTTGGGAAAGGAATGGCCATGAAAAGGTAGGCACACAGTAGAAGAGAGGGTCTTTGCTCTATAGAGAGCCATAGTTGGTTCTTGAGCAGGGGAGTTCTATTCTATCACCCTGTCTCCGAGGCCTCAGTCATTCCTGGTCCAGGATGAGTAAATGGAGTTTCTGTTGGGACAGTGGGCAACCTGGCCCTCTCCCCTATATCCTGTCCCTGTCATCGCAGCTCCCCAGAGGAGGAACCTTAGCACTGAAGCAAGGGGAAAGGGCCTTCTTGAGATTCTTCTGCCACCTGGGGAGAGCCTCCTGGTGTTGATGTGGCTTCCTAGTAAGTACCCCAGCTTGCAAGAGAATTCTTGCCATGGCTGGGCTATGGGCAGGGAAGGATGCTCCCCCTCTTGCAGGAAATTTAGGGCCAAGGGACATACTTCTGTCACTGCCCTGTTGTACATATAGTCTCCTCCTTGGTCTCTCTCTTTCCAGACTCCCTAGAACCACATACCTTCCATGTGGCACCATCTGTGTAAAGGTCAACTCTGACCATGTTCTCCCCTTTTAAGCCCTGCCATGGCTCCTTCTTTTCCTCAGAATAGAGGCCAAACTCCTCAGTCTGGCATTTGAGCCTTTTCATGTGAATTCCTCAGGCCCCCACACATTCTATGCCACCTAATCCTCCACACAAGCCACACATGTTCTCCTGGCCTTTCCCCAACAGGCCACACTCTCACACGACCAAGTGTTTACACATGCCTCTCCTGCCTTTGGTGCTTTCCTACCCCTTTTTCTTTTCTTTCTTTTTTTTTTCTTTTGAGACAGAGTCTCACTCTATCACCCTGGGTAGAGTGCCATGGTGTGATCATAGCTATCAGCAACCTCAAACTCTTGGGCTCAAGTGATCCTCTTGCTTCAGCCTTCCAAGTAGCTGGGACTACATGCACGCACCACCTTAGCCATCTAGTTTTTCTGTTTTTAGTAGAGATGGGGTCTTGCTCTTGCTCAGGGTGGTCTTGAACTCCTTAGCTTAAGCTGTCCACCCACCTTGGCCTCCCAGAGTGTTTGGATTATAGGCGTGAGCTACCGTGCCTGGCTTCACCTACCCCTTTTTCTACCTGATAAATTCCTAATCATTTATTAAATCCCAGCACAATGACCCCTTCTCTGGGAAGTTCTCCCTTCCCACCTCCCCCAGGCCAGGTAGAAGCTGCTCTGGGCTCTGTGGCTCCTAAGCTTCCCTTGATCATGGCTTAAATCACCCAAATGGACTTGGTCCATGTCTGCATCTTTCTCCCTGCCCAGATCGGGCACTCCTCAAGGGCCTAACATTGTGGTCTGAATCCAGGTTCACAGGGTTCCTCTGAGACTGGGCACACAAGGGCATTAACAAGTGTCTGCTGGGACTTTGTGGCTCCTGGGAATGTAATTTATGATTGCATTACTCCAGACTCTGTGGTTCTGAAAATCTCAAAACCAAAGGCTACCAGGAGCAACAAGTGACAGAATTAAAAAAACAATTAGCAGTCACTCCTGGAACCAGAGACTTTTGGAACTGGACTCTCAGAACCAGTGAACTCAGAATCCTGGATGTGCTCACAGTTTCCCCCCCTCCCAGCTCTAAGCATTCCCCCACCAGGCACTCAAAACACACACCCCACACCCAAACATACAGACACAGACACCAAGGCACATAGATATACAGAGGCGCACAGAGCCATACTCAGACATACATGCAGTGGTCACATAGAGTCCAGGCCTGGAGCAGCCTCCAGAAATCACCTGTGCCAAACCCCCTTTCACAGAAGAGGAAGCTGAGGCTCAAGGTCTCACAGTAAGTCAGGGACACAGCCAAGATTAGAACACAGCCCTGCTGAATTCTCACCCTG
>CAUYTI010058472.1:0-35676 GCA_963575145.1 Galago senegalensis | reverse complement strand
GCCTCCCAAGTAGCTGGGACCACAGGCGCCCGCCACAACGCCCGGCCATTTTTTGGTTGCAGCCGTCATTGTTGTTTGGCGGGTCCGGGCTGGGGATTTGAACCCGCCACCTTAGGTGTACGTGGCTGGCGCCTTAGCCGGTTGAGCTATAGGTGTCGAGCCTGCAAAAAATATTTTAAGAAAGAATTTATTATTCTCACTCCTACACTCACCTGGAAGTGAATAAAAGTAAATGAATTCATTTTTAAAACCTCATCTTTATAAAATCTATATGCCACAATTTTATGTTAAAATCTATATGCTACAATTTTATGCTAAATCCGAGAACCAGAAAGAATACAAATTGCCCCAAATTAAATGAAGACAAATAAAATAAAGACATAATTCCTTTTTTATTGAGGTATAACTTATTTTAAAAAATATACAAATTTAATGTGTACAATCTGATGAGTTTGGACATACGGATATACACATGAAACAATCACCATAATCAAGGTAATACACATATCTAATACTTCCAGAAGTTTCCTTGGATCCTATTTTTTTTTTTTCGTTTTTCCTGCATTTTGTGGTGAAAGCACTTAGCATGGAATCTACCATTTTAACAAGTTTGGAAGTGTATAGTACAATTTTGTTAACTGAAGGTGCTCTGCTTTATGGTATTATCTCTAACTAGACCTAATTCATCTTACATGGCTGAAATTTTGTAATAATCCAACAACTCTCCATTTCCCTCTCCTCCCCCTGGAAACCACTATTCTATT
This sequence comes from Galago senegalensis, assembly GCA_963575145.1. Taxonomy (NCBI): domain Eukaryota; kingdom Metazoa; phylum Chordata; class Mammalia; order Primates; family Galagidae; genus Galago; species Galago senegalensis. The sequence continues at coordinate 34,912 of CAUYTI010058472.1, read as the reverse complement.
CTCCACCCATATGAATTTGAGCATTTTAGATGCATAATGTAATTTGTTCTTGTGTGACTGGATTATTTCATGTAGCATGATCTTCTATACTTTGGTCCAGGCTGTTACATCTGTCTGAACCTCCTTATATTCAAAAGCTGAATGATATCCATTGTGTATATTTATAAATAATATATATCACATTTTCTGTATTCATTCATCTGTCAATAGATGCTTTGGCTGTTTCCACATCTTGGCTATTCTGAAAAATGCTGCGATAAACACGGGTGTGCAGAAATTTCTTAGAGATTTTCACGCCAATTCCTTTGAGCATTTACCCACACGTAGGGTTGCTGGGGCAAGTGACAGCTCATCTTTTAACGTTTTTGAGAACTTCCACACTGTTTTCCACAGTGGCTACATCAATTTATATTCCAACCAATAGTGTGCAGGGGCTTTAATTTCTAAACATCCTTGCCAACTCTTTTATTTATTTATTTTTTGAGACAGAGACTCATTTTATTGCTCTCAGGAAGAGTGCTGTGGTGTCAGCTCACAGCAACCTCAAACTCTTGGGCTCAAGCAATCCTCTTGCCTCGGTCTTCCAAGCAGCTGGGACTACAGGAGCCTGCTACAACACCCAGCTTTTTTTTAGAGATAGGGTCTGGCTGTAGCTTAGGCTGGTCTAGAACTCCTGACCTTAGGCAATCCACCTGCTTCAGTCTGCCAGCCAGAGTGTGGGGATTATAGGCATGAGCCTCTGTGCCCAGCTTTTTTTATTATTATTTTTTTTTATATTAGCCATCTAACAGGTGTGAGGTGATATGTTATGTGGTTTCCCTGATGATTAGTGATGTTGATCGTCCTTTCCTATCCCTGCTGGCCATTCGTATACCTTCTTTAGACAATGACTATTGAAGTCTTTTGTACATTTTCTTTTCTTTTTTTTTTTTTTTGCAGTTTTTGGCCAGGGCTGGGTTTGAACCCGCCACCTCCAGCATATGGGGCTGGTGCCTTACTCCTTTGAGCCATGGGTGCCGCCCTTTTTGTACATTTTCTAATAGAGAAATTTTGGTTTTCATTTTCTTGCTATTGAGTTATAGAAGTTCCTTATATACATTTTTGGATATGAATCTTCTATCAGATACATATGCTTTGCAAATATTTTCTCCCATTCTATAGGGTATCTTTTCACCCTATTTTTTTCATTTGCTGTGTGGAAATTTTCACTTGCTGTGATCCCACTTGTCTCATTTTGATTTTGCTGCTCATGCTTCTGGTATTATATCCAATAAATATTTGCCAAGCCCATTGTTCCGAAGATCTTTCCCTTTGTTTTTCTTTTAAGAGTTCTCCAGACTTTAAGTTTTATGTTAAATCTTTAAATCTTTAATCTATTTTCAGTTGGTCTTGTTTCCAGTGTACAATAAGGGTGCATTGCATTATTTTGCATGTGAATATCTAGTTTCACACTGTCCTTTCTCTATTGTACTCCTGGCACCCTTCTAGAATCAGTCACCTGCATAAATGTGGGGTTATTTCTGGGCTCTGTATTCTACATCATTGGTCTGGATGTCTGTTTTTATTCCAGTACCATCAGTTTTAATGATAGCTTTGAAGCATATTTTGAAATTAAGGAATGCATTATCTGGTGAAAATATTTCAAATTGTATATAAAACCAGCACACTGTACCCCATGACTGCATTAATGTACACAGCTATGATTTAATAATAATAATAAAAAGAAATGCATTATCTACTGCTTAGTTCATCTTTTTCAAGATGTTTTTGTCTGTTTCTGGTCGTATGTGGTTCCACATGAATTTGGGGACTGTTTTTTCTATTTCTGAAAAACATGTTTATTTGGATCTTGATATTTGAACATTGTGCTGAATGTGGAGATTGCTTTGATTAGTGTGGGTATTTCATACTATTAACTCCTCTGATCCATTAACACAGGATATCTTTGTATTTACTTGTGGTTTTCTGAAATTCTTTCATCAATGATTTGTTCTTTCAATATGCAAGTATTTCATTTCTTCAGTTAAGTTTTTTTTTTTTGCAGTTTTTGGCCAGGGCTGAATTTGAACCCACCACCTCTGGTATATGGGCCAGCACCCTACTCCTTTGAGCCACAGGCACTGCTTGATTATTTTTAAGTATTTTGCTCCTTTTGATGTTATTATGAATTAATTGTTTTCTTAATTTTCTTTTCAGATACTTTGCTGTTAGTATAGAGAACACAACTAAATTTCACTTGCCATTTTGTCTCCTTCAACTTTGGTGATTCTACATACAAGATATGTCACTTGCAAATGTATAATTTTACTTCTTGTCTTATTTGGACACCCTTTATCTCTTTTCTTGTCTACTGAAGCCCCTGTCAGCTGTGGGCTTTTCATACATACAACCTTTATTGTGTTGAGGTAAATTCCTCTCATAGTTTTTTGAGAATTTTTACCATGAAAGAGGCGAAATTTTGTCAAATGCTTATTTTGCATCTCTTGAGATGATCATTCTTTTGTATGCTATCACATGAATTTATTTGCATACCCTTTCTTCCCAGGTATAAATCCCACTTACTCATACTGTACAATCCCCTTAAGGTGCTCTTGAATTTAGTATTTGTGGAGAATTTTTGCATTCGAGTTCATCATGGACATTGTCCTGTAGTCCTTCCCTCCCTCCCTCCCTCCCTCTCTCTCTTCCTTCCCTCCTTTTCTCCTTCTTGCCCTCTTTTCTTTCTCCCCTCCCCCCCATCCTCTCTCTCTCTCCTCTCTCTCCACACATAACATTGTCTTTTGTCTGGAGTAGCAGTGTGTGGTAACAGCACTGAGTGGTATACATTGGAGATAAGTGGAAAGATGGTTCCCAGTCTCCTGGAGCTCCTTTTCCCAGCATAGAGACAACAGCCCTCTGTGATCCTGTGATGCAGTTAGATGAGCAATTTTGCAGAGTTGCTTTATAAAATTTATCTTATTTTTCCTTAGCAGAAATTAAAGATTATGAGATTATGGCCTAAAATCTGGTATCGAATAGTAAACCCCTAATTATAAGAACACTAGCAAATTATACAGTTCTTCCAAAAGGACCATTCCAAGTTACCACAGATTAATTAACATTTGTCTTGTAAGAGACCAATTTGTCTAAAACAAATTAGAGCCAAGAGTTCACAGATTTATTTGTCCTTCTCTGTGGTCAGAGCCTGGACTTGAAGGGCAACACTGCTGGACGCAGGAAGGTCTAGCTCGTGCCCAGCGGAGATACCATCCTTTCCTTCACACCTTCTTGTCAATGTCCTCCCTGGTGTTGCTTATTTTGATCTTATATCCATCAATTATTGGTCTCAGGAGGCCCAATCTTCATTTTCTATGCATTTACATGTGATATTTCATTACACGTTATACCTTAGCAGGGATCCCAGAGACTTAGTTTTTGAAAAGAGAAGACATTCAGACAATTTATGAAATCCTCCTTCTGGGATATGTGGTGACACCTTGCAACGGTTTCATGAAGTCTGTATATAATTGATTATTGTGTTTAATATTCTATTCAAAACAGAGTTTAGAATTTTGGCATAATTTTCATTTTGCTCTGAGGTATTGAGCTTATTTTCAGCTCCCTTCAGATTTATTACCCTGTCCACATTCACTGACAGAAAAATATATTAATTCATTTTATGAAAGAAATGTATCACTTGCAAACATAAACATATGTGTTCAAAAATACAGTCTTAATAAAAATGTAGATAATGTTAATTACTTTTTGAAAGGAATTAGGAATTTAGGTTCTTTTTTTCATTTATAACATCTTTATAATTTCTTTAAAGATAACAGTAGTATAGATTTAAGAAAAACAAGAAATATTAAAAAATCAAAAGCACTAGAAATTAAAATTATTTCTTCTGTTCTTTCTCAAGCAAAAATCACTCGTGCACCTCAAACAAGTGTTTGACTCTCCCCTTTTTTTCTCTCTGTCTCATGGCCACTTCTTTCTCTCATCAGCCTTCCAGGAAGCAAGCTTTCCACCAATGACCTAATCTCTAAATGTCTTTTACAAATTTTATGTCATGGTGTGTATTTGAGTGTAATTTTACAATGAACTCCACAGTAATAAGACCACTGTTTATGTTTGGATATAAAGTGCTTCATTTCCACTTTCTGCTTAGCTTCAGTTCTTTATTGTGGCAAATCCAAGGTTCTTGCTTTGGGGACAGTGGGCAAGAGAGAAGCATGGAGGAGAGAAGGACTTTCGATAGAAACGGGAAATAAACCAGACTTGGAGAGCGGGGATGCGCTTGATGGGGAATTGATTGTTCAGTCTTACTATTTTCTGATTCTTGACTGCATTAATCACAGAATCCAGAATTATCCCATTTATTATTTTGTCTCTAAGGGATAAACAGTAGCTGCTACCACCAAGGAAATGGGTCACACTTTAGGGTTCTAGAACTCCTCAGTGGGGGACCATGTGGTCATTTCTTGGTCATTTTATTAACTTAAAATAATGTGACTCAGCGTCTTGTATGATCAGGATTTTTTGTTTTTGTTTTTTGTTTTTTGTTTTTGAGACAGGGTCTCACTGCGTTGCCCTTGGCAGAGTATGGTGGTGTCACAGCTCACGGCAACTTCAAACTCTTGGGCTCAAACGGTTCTCCTGCCTCAGCCTTCCAAGCAGCCGGGGCTACAGGTGCCCGCCACAATGCCCGGCCATTCTTACTTGCAGCTGTCATCATTTAAAAGGCCCAGGTGGGGCACAAACCTGCCACCCTGGTGTATGCAGCCAGTGCCCTCCCTCAGTGGGTTACAGGCGCTGAGGCTGTATAATTAGTGTTTATGGATTCTTACTCCATTTTGGTATGACTTTACTACATAATGTCTCATGTGTCCAAGTCCGTAAAACAATACCAATTTATTTTTTAACATTTTTTTTTTTTTGCTTCAAGAAGCACTTTTTGATAGACTCATAAACACAATTAGTTGGGAAGTTTGTGTGTTTATTTCTTTGTGTTAATCTTTCATTCTGTCCATCTTTGGTATTTAACTTATAAGTGTATATTTGGAAAAAAATAAAAAGTTCCATCTTTTCCATACTTGGAATATTTTCAAAAATAAATTTCTATCATTTTCCCTGCAGAGACCACTTTCTTCTGTATTGTAATATTACCTAAATAAATATACCACTTATAATAAATGTGTTCACTGTATGTATAATTTCTTTATTTTGCCTCCTTTCAAAAGAATTCAATCAAATCAATAATCCTTTTTAAAATAATCAATTTATTTGAAGTAGGAAAATAATATTTTGAAGTTCTGGTATAAAAATTATCTAAACTCTGGTAATTTTGGATGAATAGAATGTTAATCCCATCTTAGATTTCTTTTATAGGTTATTATTTCAAAACTTGAAGTTTCCTCCCTCTGGTTGGATTAAGTTTGTTCATTCTTAGGTTCTTAGACACCAACATATTTTGTCAAAGTTTTTCAAAATTTATTGGTATTTGCCTGTAATATTATTCTTTAAATTCTCTTTCTCTGCCTCATATTTTTGGGGGTCTTTACTGCTGCTTCATTTGATTTTCAGAAGTTTATCTACCTTATTAATCTTTTTTAAAAGCCACAGTAATGGTTCTCAGAGATAAATTACTTTAATTAAGTTTATACCTGAATGCATACATGCATAATCAATTAAGTGTTAATTTGAGAGAGTATAATTTTTATGTTTAAAATCAACTTCTTTTCAGATCTTGCAGATTTGATTTAATGGCTCTTCACCATTTTGTACTTTATTATTGTTAGTCTTAGACTCTTTGCTTTGCAAGACACGTGGTTTTACTTTCTGGAAGCTTTTAAAGTTTTTATCCTTTCAGTTAAATTTTTTTTCTAGGATTCATTTGATTCTGTCTCTTCTTTTAACAAGCAGAGCCTTTTGACCTAGGAAAAATAGTAACTTTCAAGAATACATTTGGGAGAGATTTTCACAGCACCCTGCTTTCTCTTAGCTTGGTAGGTCTTCTCCAATTCTGTTGGTGATGCCATACTATTAAATTATCCTGCAATTTCCTCCTTTCCCATCAAAGTAGGGGTTTCTGAGCTTTGATCAGAAATTATTGGTTTTATTTTCTAGAGAATTACTAATGTTTATTTAAATTTGTTTGTCTGAACTCTTTCTTCTTTTGACCTTATTTTGTTTTCAATTTTTTTTTTGCTATTTTTCCAGTGGCATTTGTGAAGGGGAGAGACTGAGTTCATAGGCAACATATGTAAGCCACAATGGAAATGAATTCCTCTGGATTTATAAGTTTATTTACTAAGAACATTAACTTTTATTCATGATCTCTATTATGGCTTACATATTTACTTGTTTTGAATTTTGTTTCTAGTGTTTTTGACGTGCAAAAATATTATATATATATTATCTTAATAAATTCTATTTTTTAATATCACATAGATCATCTATCACAGTTTTATATAAGATAATGAAAATTTTCCAAGTTTGTTAGATAGGAGTGTAAAAGTACAAAACTTTTATTTTGCGTACACACACACACGTGTGTATTTATATTTCTATTGATTCTATCATCTATCTATTTATTCAGAGAGGGAAACTACTTTTTTTTTTTGAGACAGAGCCTCAAGCTGTCCCCCTGGGTAGAGTGCTGTGGCATTACAGCTGACAGCAACCTCCAACTCCTGGGCTCAAGTGAGTCTCCTGCCTCCGCCTCCCAAGTAGCTGGGACCACAGGCGCCCGCCACAACGCCCGGCTATTTTTTTTTGGGTTGCAGCCATTATTGTTGTTTGGCGGTCCGGGCTGGGGATTCGAACTCGCCACCTTAGGTGTACGTGGCTGGCGCCTTAGCCGGTTGAGCTATAGGCGCCGAGCCGGGAAACTACTTTTGAATAACTGAGACATGTTGTGTTTGTTTTTCAAATGATGAGTTATTTTCCTTGAGACTATTAAATATCGTGTCCTTTCTCACGTATCATTGCACACCGCACGTACCGCATGCTACAAATGATTTTAGGGCTTAAGGTGAAGATGAAAAATTAGAAAACATCTCATCCTTAAAGGAACTTAAAATACAAAATGGTGTATCAAGCAAATATAGGAAGAGGTGTGGTCAGGTGGGTTTTGTGAATTATCAACCATTGTGTGTCCATGCTTGTGTCTGTTTCTTCTGTACTTTGTTGAATTTATTGTACTTGACTTCCCACCAGGCCAGATTATGGCTTCCCAGGAAAAATCGTAAAGATGAGACCATAAGTAAAAGACATCAGACTTTAACATAAAGACATTTGGCAGGAGACTTTCAAAGGGCTTTATGTCAATGTAACTCCTAAGACTACGTTTAGATGCTACTAGCAGGAGACAGTGAACAGAAATGGGAAAAAAATTCAATGAAAGCTGAAGGGCTAGGGCTTTTTAAAGTCCTTGGTTTCCCAAATAGTTAAAATTCCACTCAAGGGGACCACTGATTTAGGAATAGTGATGGTCTGTGCTCTTCTTTTTAAAATATTTATTTGAGACAAAGAAAGCCCCAGAGACACTTTTCCATATCACATGGTCCAGGGCAGTAAATAGAGCTGTGGAGGGGACATGAAGATCTAGTAAACTCTTGAGTAACCTACATGCCACTGAATCGTCCAGATACTTTCCCTTGCTTGGGGAGTCTTGCCATTTTAAAGCAATGTAAGACATGAACCACAATCTTGAAAGACAAGCAGATGATGGAATCTTTTGGAAGGGCACATTCAAGTGAAAACCTGACCGAGAAGGCGTTGTCGAACTATGGCCCCCGGGCCACATGCGGCCAGCCTAGGACATTTAATCGGCTAGCCAGGTATTTCTGCCGTCGCTGCCTGTCCTGCTTAGCAGCCGACTCATCCTGGGGCCTGTAGTCCAGCCCTCCAACAGAGTGAGGGACAGTGAACTGGCCCCCTGTTTAAAAAGTTTGAGGACCCCTGCTTCAAACCATAAGACATGTGAGGTTGATACTGTTCCTGGCAGACAAATTTGTATGTTGGAAAGAGCTGGGAGTGTATGAGAAATGGGAACACCAGTGGGAAAGTAAGGAGAAGAAGGCAACTGGCAAGATACAAGTTGTGAGAGAGTGGCAGAAACTATCCCATAATAGCACACTGTGAAGTTGCTGTAACTCATAACATATTAAAAATTTCTTGTGGAGAAATTTTTAGCACATTATTATACTAAATTTATTTTTTTCCTCCATTTATTTGTTATTGTAGGTGATCGCTAATATTTTTTCAGATCATTAAAAAATGTAAATTCTAGATTGTTGTGGGAAAGAACTATATAAATTATAGAATTTAATTTAAATAAAATTGATGCTTTTCACTTTTGGTTCTTCCATATGAAGATGGGCTTCCATTAAAACAGCTGCCATTTTGTGCAGATTATGAAATTTCTTTAAATGGGTCTAGAAAAATATTTTTCAAGTATTTTCTTTGGTATTTGCATATTTTGGTATAATTATGCATAAATTCCTTTGTACAATTCTATTTCTTGAATGTATATTACTGTTGTATATGAAATGTATTGATCCTTTGTGTATTTATATTGTACTCAGCCAACACACTGATCCTACCAATTAGTTTCATTCTCATCTTTGAAATCTGTTGACTTTTTAAGGAAAGCGTTATGTCTTTATATTTGTATTTAAATTAATTATTGACTTTCAGTTGTTTGTCCTTAGTTTATTTTTTAGGAAAACCAGAATAGCAGTGGTTTGAAGTAAGTATTTTAAATAAAAGTCCTCTAATATTTAATGTTTTATGAAGGTAATATTGATTGATTATTTCATGTTAATATTTCTTATTATATAGACATAGAATCTAACAGTCCATACTCTACTAAAAAAAACCTCCATCCCTTCAGGAATAGATATTAGATTTCATCATCTGTTGAGATGACTTCTTAAAGACTGAAATTCTTATTATGCTTATGTGTTATAATAGTTCTTAGTAATAAACTATTATTTCACACAGACATACATATAAAGTTAGATGTTATGATCAATGTACCAAATGTTGCCTGTGCATATTCCACCCATACAAGGTGTGCTCTCCATGTCTAAATGAAATGTTTCTTCTTTCTGGGATACTTATTTTCTTGCTTCTTTCTCAAATTCTTATCATATGTAGGTTGGATTCCCTGAATTCTCCTTGTCTTTTACCACTTTTGTTTTTGACATTACTACTTCCAGTTTAGGAGACGTTCTTGAGAGTGTCTTTCACTTCTTTGGCACAATCTTTAATCCATTAATTCCAATGCATTTAAAATTTAGTAATCACATTCTTCAATTTCCTTTGATCCTTCTTATACTGAGTAACTTTATCTTCACTGCAATTTTCTATAACTGAATAAATGGAGTACTCTCTTGACACTGAAAGTACAACATATTTTTATTCATTTATTTTTATTTGCTTATCTGTTTGTTGTCTATTTTGTCTTTTAATGACAGGACAGTGTATATACTAAATCAAACTTCTGGTGCTCTCCAGAGAATTGACCATCTTCTGATTCATTGGATGCTCTCATAGGTTCTTTGTCTTTACTTGTAAACTCCAATCAAACATGAATGAAGAAATATATATATATATATATATATATATATATATATATATAGAGAGAGAGAGAGAGAGAGAGAGAGATATGAAGAAAGAGAAGGAGAGAGATATTTGTGGAAGGATAAAGAAAGCTTAGTGAATCATTTGATTTCAGTTTTGTTTTATAAAATCCTTACAAAAATATCTTCTACATTGTGAGTTTTATTCAACTAAAGACACTTTCTGAGTAATTTATTTGCAGTTTACCTATTTCTCTACATGCTTCTAATCCTTTGTAATTTAGGATTTCTTATGATCTACCAGAGGGTTTTAGATTAGTCAGTGTTCAATGCATAATTTGAAAATGTTTATGTTGGTGTCAAGAATTTTCTATTTAATTAAGGTCAAGTTTCCTTACTGTGTTGCTCAGATCTTCATCTTTCCTTATCCTTGCACTTCCCCCCTGGGATTCTATCAGTGACTGAGAGAGATGTAGTAGTGTCTCCATTTATAATTGGTGAAACCATTGCATCTGGGAGAATCAGACGTTTAAAAATAACTATCTCTGGAGAAGAAATGTCATGTATACTAGTCTCAAATGTATAGCTAAAGAAGCTGGAGAGGAACAATTGTGGAGACCACAAACTTGAGACTCATCAACAGAGATGATACATCCTATCTAAGCACTCCCTCCTACACACATACACACACACACACAGAGAAAATAAATACTGGATAAAAATAACAACATAATAGTAATGGGAGATCTCCAAGCAGCAGACTCTATGTAGAGTACAAAGGGAAAAACTTAAACTCAGTTGAGGTAAACATTAAGAATATCTACAGAATACCTAAAAAATAAGTTTTTATTTTTATTTTATTCTTATTTCAGAATATTATGAGGGTACAAATATTTTGATTGCATGAATTGCTTCTGTACAGTTTGAGTCCAAGTTTTAAGTGTGCCCCTCCCCCGGATAATGTGCATTGTACCATTGATAATGGACTTTTCTCCTCCTGGCCAAGTTCTTGGTCTCCAGAATTGAGTCAAGCAGACGCAAAAGAGCAATTATTTATTAGAGCTGATAGTGGTGGCACGCTTTTTCTGTCTGATCTCAAGGGAAAGTCCCTCCCCTGGCATTGCCCTGCTTTAGCAACAGCCAGTGACCAATGGTTACACAGGTCTCCCTCAAAGAGTCCCCACCTTTCTTCTTGGGCCCATGTTCCAGTCCTTGCTTAAATCCTTCTAACTCCTCTCACCAGATAGTGTGAATTGACCACCCCCCTCTTCGGCCATCCCACCTGCTTCCTTTCCATCATTGTGTTTTACCATAAAATGTGCACTTGAGTGTTCACAGATTAGCTTCAATTTAACAGTGAATACATGGTGGCGTTTGTTATTTCCATCTCATGGTACTTCCCTTAGAAGAAAGGTCTCCAGTTTCATCTAGGTTGTTACAAAAGATATTAGTTCACCAATTTATTTTTATTTTTTATTTTTTTTGTGGTTGAGTAGTACTCTATGGTATACATGCACCACATTTTACGTGTTTTAATCCACTCATGTACTGATGGGCATTTGAGTTGGTTCCATAGCTTTGCAATTGTGAATTCTGCAGTAATAAACATTCAAAGGTATGTGTCTTTTTTTGATAACATGCCTTTTTTTACTTTGGGTAAATAATAGCAGGATTGCTGGATGAAATGGTAGGTCTGTTTTTAGTTCTTTGAAAAACATCAAGAACATCATCATTTGTTTAGTTTCAGAGAACTAAAAACAGACCTGCCATTTCCATGTCCATATGGAAACTGTCTCCAGATGAGATTCCATAGAAACTGTGCTAATTTACAGTCCCATCAACACTATATAAATGTTTCTTTCTCTCTGCATCCACACCAGTAACCACTGTTGTTTTGGTTGTTTGGGGACTTTTTATAATAGCAATTCCATTGAACCTAGGTGATATCTCACCTGTGTGTGTTAGGTGATATCTCACCTTTGACTCAAACCCGTGAGATCACAGCAACCTCAAACTTTTGGTCTTGAGCAACCTCTTGCCTCAACCTCCCAAGTAGCTGGGACTACAGGATGTGCCACCACACTTGGCTAGTTTTTCTGTTTTTAGTAGAGATGGGAGTGTTTTTTTGCTCAGGTTGGTCTCAAATTCCCAAGCTCAAGCAACTACCTGCTTCAGCCTCCCACAGTCCAGGGATAACAGGCGTGAGCCACTGCTGTGGTTTTGATTTACCTTTTCCTGATGGTTAGAGACATTGAGCAGTTTCACGTCTATTGCCATTAGTCTGTCTTCTTTTGAAAAGCTTCTGGTCATGTCTTCTGCTCACTTTTTACGGGAGCTGTTTGATTTTTCCTTTGCTGTTTTGCTTGAGTTCTCTATAGATTCTGGTTACAGGCCCTTTATCAGATGCATAGCATGCATACATTTTCTCCCAGTCTGTAATCGTCTATTTGCTCTATTGATTGTTTCCTTGGCTGTGAAGAAGCTTTTTCAATTTAATCAGGTCTCATTTGTTAATTTTTGTTGCACCTGTGATTGCTTTTGGAGTCTTCTACATAAATCCATTGTCTATGCCAATATCTACAAGAGTTTTTCAACATTTTCTTCTAGAATTCTTATAGTTTCATGCCTTAGTGTTAAGTCTGTTATCCATTGTGAATTAATGTTCATGAGTGATGAGAGGCAGATCCTGTTTCAATCTTCTGCATGTGGTTATCTAATCTTCCCAGCATTATTTATTGAATAGGGATTCTTTTCCCCAGTGTATGTTATTGTCTGCTTTGTCAAAGATCAGACAGCAATATAAGGATGGTTTAAAATAAAACAAATCAAAAAATACATAAAGATGGTTTTATATCTTGTACAAGATGGTTACATAGCCAAATTTTACCATCTGCAAAGAGGAACTGGTAACTATGTTGCAGAAATTATTTTATAACATCAAGAAGGAGGAAATTCTCCCAAACTCATTCTCTGAAGCATCATCACCTGGTCACCAAACCCAGGAAAGGACACACAAAAGAAAAGTACAGACTAATATTCCTTATTAATATAGATACAAAAAAAAACTCAATAAGATTCTAGCAAATGGAATTCAGAAACACATCAAATAAATAATCCACCATGACCAAGTGGATTATTTCATCCCAGAGATAAAGGATGGTTCAACATACACTTATCTATAAATGTAATTCACCACATAACACAAGCTAAACAAAGACCATACTATAATCTCAACAGATGTTGAGAAAGCATTTGACAAAATTCAGCACCTTTTTATGATAAAAGTCAGCACAGATGACAAATACCTCACATTGCCCATGACAATATTCTTTAAAACTGTGCTTTATAGGTTGGGCATGGTGGCTCACACCTGTACTCCCAGCACTCTGGGAGGCCAAGGCAGGTGGCTTGCTTGAGCACAGGAATTGGAGACCTGTGTACCTGAGAGTGAGACCCTGTCTTTACAAAAAATAGAAAACAACAAGCCAGACATGGTGGCATGCACATGTAGTCCCAGCTACTGAGGGGCTGAGGCCAGAGGATTGCTCAAGCCCAAGAGTTTGAGGTTGCTGTAAGCTGGGATGCTACAGCACTCTACCCAGGGTGACAAAGTAAGATTCTGTCTCAAAATGTTGTACATTATGAATTTATGAATGCATAAAACCCTGTGACTTAATATAAAGTGATTTTTCATTATAGCTCCTGTGACTGTAGGTGTGTGGCTGTGAACAGAGCTGTGCTGTTCTGGACTGGGCAGCTCTGCCAGTCTCAGCCAGGCTTGTTAACACATCTGGAGTTGGTTGGGTATCAGCTACCCAGCTAGGCTAAGCTGGGCTGCATGTGTCTTTCATCGCACGGCAGTAACATCATAAGAAGGAAGTGAAAACACAAGAAGTTTCTTAAGGTCTAGGCTCAGTACAGCCACTTCTGTGTCATTTTATTGCCAAATTAAGTTCATATGTTTATGCCCTTATGAAGAGACAGGGAAATATACTTCACCCACTATCCATGCAGGGAAAGGAACTACAAGGCCATATTGCGAGTGTGAAAATAGGCAGGTGGTAAGATTGTGACCAGTAATGTCACCTAAGCCCTTGGGGATGCTTGGCATGTGTCATCATCCCTGAGGAGCTGGTCGCAAATACACATTCCAGGTTTTCCATATATATTAAAGTTGGGGAAGAGTTGATCTAAGAATTAACCTACCATGCTATTTGACTCACTCCCTTACGTAAGCTCCTATAGCTTCTTGAATTGTGCAGGTATGCAGATGTGAGGGGGGTGCTGTCACTCTTCTCACTGTCCAGAATATTTTCACTGTGTTTATTCATGGGCTTCATAACGTCTCCTTCTGTAAGTCTCTAGTCAATTTTCATCTTATTAAAAAGACTTCTGACTGCCAGACTTAAACTAGCTGTACATCTCTAAGCTACCACTCCTTTTTTTTCCATCATCCCTTATTATCCACTTTACCAATAGCAGTTATTATCACTAGGCCTATAATGTATATTTTGCACAATTTTAGCTTATCTTCATTAGAATGAAAGCACTAAGAGAGAAGGGGCTTTCATGTTTTATCTACTGTTGAACCATTGGTTATCTAGAGTAGTCCTGGGCATATAATACGTGTTCAATAAATATAAGTTAATAAGAGATACACTAAAGTAAATATTTCTGCAGTCAATTATTTAATTAAAAAGATTTTTACTGCAATGCTATAACGTATTATCAAGTTTAACTGTATGTCAGGATTATGTTTGGCTGCAAGCTGCTCCCCTCTCCCCAAAGTGGCTTAAATAACCTATAGGTATGTCTCCTCTTGTAAAAGAAGTCCATATATCACAGGTCAAAACTATTCTCAGTTTTGCATTGTGTTTTGAAATGGCCAATGCTGCTTTAACCATTGGGTCTGATTTCCAGGTCAGAAGAATAAAGAAGAGAAAAAGAAACAAAGTTATATATTGGCTGAGTCCAATCAGTTTTTAAGGCACTTGTCTCTCTGTCCCTCCTGACAACTCATATTAGTGTCAAAGACCAAGACTTACCCGATGAATTTTCCTGACTTCTCTGGGAAATGCAGCATTTTCTTTGGACATTTCATCACTTCCAACCAATTGTAGTTGTAGTAACATGAAAGATGCTTTGCTGTTGTGTGGTTATTCCTTTTCTTACGTAGTAGTAATTTGGAATTTTTCACATACCAGATTTTACATAAAAAGGAATGCATTTACATTGTGTTACAAAACAGATTTAAATTATTTCTCTGACAGTTGAAGAAAACGTAAGAATAAAAGTTTTCCTCAAAGTAGAAGCATTTGTAGTCAGAAGAAATTCATGAATACCAATAGACATTACACCCATCCTGTTCTTCAATGCTTTATGCTATAAAATTATTTTGTGTTATACAATTTTTAATTTATCTCAGTTATGTTTTAAAAAATCTGTAACAAGCTTTAGAATGCATAAGTTTGTGAACATTAATGTTAAACAATATAATTACTAGGTAGTCATACCTACTCATTTTAAATATTTGTTTTCTGAAATCCTTATTCAGAAAAATGGTATGTGATTTTATGCCTCTCCAGTTAAACATTGATTTCTATGGCTTTCTATGTGTTACCAATGGGAAAAAGTGGAACTTTCCCCCATTAAGTTGGAATCCTGGAATAAGGTAGGTGTTACTAGGCAGCAGGGGGTTTTGCTGTGTCTGAGCCACTGGCGGGCCTGCTGTGTCCAGCGTCAGTTCTGAAGTGGACATTGTGAGCTGAGCAGGCATCCTTTGCGTTCTACCACCATGTAAGTTTGTAGGCGTAGATATTTTACACAGTGAGGACAAAACATCCAGAAGAAACCAGAACTACCGGGAGTCGTACAGAAGCTTCACCTCTGTGCTGCTTTTCAGGGTTGAGTGTGGCAGTTACTAAACAAACCCCCTTCAGGAGGCCCTTGTTGAGAATAAAACATTTGAAATTATTCCAACATAGTTTATTATATTGTTCTAAAATTATAGGTTCATACTTTGGAATGACTTGAACTGCCACGTCGTATCGGTAATGCTGTGCTAGACTCTCTGATGACAATTGTGTTTTTATCAATTTTTCTCTTTTCATTTCTAATGGATTTTGCTTTATACATTTTTCATGAAATGTAATTTTTCAGCAAAGTGTTCATGATTGTTGCAAGCTTTTGTGGATTTGTGCCTTTTCATCAATACATAACTACTTTTTTTTATCCTAATAGATTCTCTTGCTCCTGTATTCTGTCTGATACTAATTTCACCACGTCTATTTTCTTTTTAACATTTGCTTGATAAATCTTTCCTTGTCATCTAACTTACAGTCTTTCTTTGAAATTTTGATTCTGTTCAGATTCTTTTTAACAGACTATAACTGGGAGATGTTTTACACTATGTAGTAAAGTAACCTTTAAAAGAAAGATTTGGTGGGACACCAGTGGCTCACACTTGTGAGTTCAGCACTTAGGGAGCACATGTCAGGAGGATTGCTTGAGGCTGGGCAGCATAGAGAAAACCCCATCCTGCAAAAATAAGAAGTATTAGCCAGGTGTGGTGGTGTGTGGCTACAGTCCAGTTTTCTCAGGAGGCTGAGGCAGGAGGTTCACTTGAAGCTAGAGGTTCCAGGCTGCAATAAGCTATGATCACTCCAGTCTAGGCAACACCTGGCCTCTAAAAAAATAAAATAAAGATTTAATTTCCACCTTTGGGTATATGTTTTGCATTTTAAATATATATAATATATAAATAAATAATACATAATATATATAAATAATATATTATGATTTAAGGGACACTTCTAACTTGTATTTCGGTCTGCACTTTGTTGTAAGTGCACAGTTTTAGTTATCAGTTTCCATCTACCATGATTAGAATCTAGATCTAAACGCTACTATTTCTGTTTTCATGTCACAGTTTTAAAATGTGATCTTAAAATTTCACTTCACCATGACAGGAAATCTGGATATTTTTCTTTGGTGCTACCATTTTTTTGTTTATATTTGAAACTCTCATTATTTAAAGGTATTATTGGACTTTAATGCATGAGCATAATACACATTTTTAAGATCAATATATTAGTGATTTTAAAAATTGCGTTAATTCATGTTCCTTAGCTCCACCAATATTCTTCCTTTTTTTTGAAATTCTTTTTTTATTCACAGTCTTATCCTCTGGTTATTTACTCTGTTTAATTTTTTTTTCCTTCCTATACTATCTACCTATAGTTTCCCCAGAACACTCATGTCTCCTACAGATACCTTCTCTTAAATGTTTGCTTTAGGTTTTTAAATGTGGTGATTGGATTTTTCTTCTTCCTGTGATGTTTCCACATTTAAAAATTTTCTTTTTACCTAATTGGTGTTATATTTTAAATTTTACTAAAAAGATAGTTAATATTTTCTATCTTTAACTTTTGCCTATATACATTAAATGTATAGCTTTGCATATATCAATAGAAAGTAGCTCCCCAATTCCCCAGAGTTTGAAATTCCACTTTTTCTCCTATGTCATCAGTTATATTTTCTGCATATATCTTTGGAGAATGATGTAGGACTTCCATTTATTATATTTTAATTGGCTAGGCTATTGCACTAACCTTTCTCAGACAAGAAACTATAGAGAGTTGTTAAAATGTATTTTAAAATATTCTGAAAGTCTTTGAATACAAGTTGGGTACCTACTATCAGGCAAAAATGTCAGTGGAGGCCAGGAACTGCAGAAGGAAGTCGAGCTGCAGCAGCTTTAATCCTAAAGATACTCGCAAAATCGGTGCAACTTAAGCCTATGTTTATATACCTCAAGGGATATATGAAGGGAAGAAGATAAAGTGCCTGCAATTTGGGATGTGAAGTAATCCAGGAATAAATCTGACCTCCCCTCCCACCACACATACAAGGTTAAACAAAGCAATTGCTTTGTGCTGAGTTATGCAAGAGTTAAAAAAAGGTCCCTGAGGAATTATAACTGCGATCGCCCTCCCGTAGATTTGTACACATAATTCACATTAACTTTTGCTCAATGAAACCTCAAGCCTTGATTTTAATTTAGTGTGGTCTGGGGCCAACAGTTCTAGTATGTCCTTTTTGCCAACCCACACAAATCCTATCCAGAATATTACACCTATATCCTGGATCACAGAAATTTCTAGAAATTATGTTCTGCGTCAAATGAGCAGCACACAGTCAGCAGTCACTAATTCTTTACAGATAAAAGGCAACAGAAACATAAGAAAAGTAGAGAGGATAAGCACATTATCAGTTCACAGAGTATGTTATGTTAAATATCATTTCTTTTGATTAGAAATTAACATGGATCAGTATATTGGAGGAAAAAAAATGGATGTAAACTTTGAAAATACCTATATGGAAAAAGAAACCAAAAATACCAGTAGAGTTTTTAAAAGTGGAATTTTTATAATTAAAAACTAATGTTGAAGTGAAGCATTCAATAGGGAAACTTCTGGTTCCAGTGAGACCTGGAGACTGGACATACCCTCTGAAGGTTAGAAAATAGAAAACGGGACAAAATTGATGCAGATATCAAACATGGTATAGAGCAGCCATGTATTTTTCAAGAGATAAGTCTCAAATGGCATATCTTTTCTCAAGGCACTTTCCAGATCAGGGCCAGAGAGGGTAACAGCAAGCAGAGAAACAACAACAAAGTATCAGTAATTCAAGGATATTGAATTGGAAATCCAAGTGGCTGAGGTAACTGAAATTAGGGGCAAAGAAAAATCAGAGAAGAGGGAGGTGCATCGATAGGGAGCGTGTGAATCCACCAGGGGCTAATTTGAATCTTGGAGTAAACAATAATCTGAAAATATATATGGTGAAATTGTATGAGGCCAGGCCAAAAACCTACATTACGGGGAAAAAAAACAATTGCTGAGGAGCTGTAAATTAGTTTCCAAGACTTATACAGGGCTGAGGGATGTGGGAGTTCCTACCTAGCAAAGTAGGAAGGCATTGACAACCAAGTCATTGATTCAGGAGAGACTTCACAAGGGCCATTACACCGTAGTAGTCTTAGAGCAAAGTCTATTCTGTACACAATCTAACAAAACTAAAAAATAATAATAAGCTTCTAATGGATTGAATCGATCTGCAAACCACTTATATGCCTGACAAAACATACTCTCCACCCATTAAAGGAAGCTAACAAAATTCAGACAGTCGATAATGAAGATAATGAAATACACTCAGTACAGGCAGTCCTTAAGTTATAAACATCCAACTTACATAGACCTTGCATCTATGACCAGAGGCTCTGATGGGTAATAGTTACACGTACCTGTCGCAACTAACACACAAATTCCACTGAAGAACAAACCTACAGAACCTATCTCCTTTGAAACCCAGGGACTGCCTGAATTCAGCAACAAATAAAAAAATACTAGACACAAAAAGGAGGAGAAAAATGGGAGTCATAGATAAGAAAAACATCAAATTATAGTGAAAAACATTGAAATACACGAACTTTAAAACATCTGTTAAAAATGTGCTCGCAGATTAAGGGAAAATGCAGATACAAGGAGAAAGAAATGGGAAATACAAAGAAATTAAATGGGAACTGCAGTTGGAAATCATCTGAAATGAAAAACCTGCCATAGGAGTTTAACAGAGGATAGGGGATGTCACTGCGAAAGCTCTTTGAAGACTTGAAATATAGAAGAAAAGACTGAGAAAAAATTAACAGGCTCAGTGACTCACTGCAATAGGCTAGTACCGAACCTGTACTGAATTCCGAGAAAGAAAAGGGTGCGGAAAAGACATTTCATAATATAATAGCGGAAATATTTTTAAATAAGAAGAAAACCCTAAGCCATAGATCCCCAAAGCTTAATGATACCCCCCAAAAATGACTCTATGAAGTCACACCAGTACATATTAACCACGTGCTACAATCAAATTGCTGAAACTAGCCAGAAAGAGAAAATCTTGGAAACCATCAGAAAAAAAGAAAGCTTTATTATTAGTACTATCATTATTATAAACTAGACTTACCTAGGACAACTAGAAACTGGGGCGAATAATTTCTGTGCATGGAGATAAGCACGCCTCTCCTGCCATGCCTTTATTGTCGTGGTTTGCATTGATTTAGTGGAGCTGAATTGAGTTGGGAGTTTGCTGTTGTGATTACCTCAGCACCCCAGAAACTTCAGGTCCTTTCAGTAATGCCGTCTGGTCCACACTTGCCTTTGTGCCTTTCCTTTGTACTGCACCTAAGAAAGCAGCTCGCCAGCGTATTCCATTGTAAGTTCTTCCTCCATCCTACTGGCCTGGTGGTGCAGGGAAGACTGGAGATAGTCTTTGCTATTTGGATTGAGTCTCACTCTGAAACAGGTTCTGCCACCCATGTGGCCTGGGATGGTGGCCTTCATAAATAATGTTGCGTCTAGGACTTGTGTTTGCCCCGGCCCCAAAGGTTTCTTTTTCTTCTTTCCTATTCCCAGGGATCTTTCATTTACTCCCTAAGGCTTCCATTTTCTTTCCCTTCATGTGAAGGTGTTTCCTTTCACATAGGGCTGGGTGACGTTTTGGGTGTGGAAGGTGCCATTTCACCCCCAGCAGTAATGGGTTCCATCTGTATTCTCAGGCTACAATTTTGTCGTTCTTTTCTCTACAGAGTAAGGCTGCGTTCACCCCAGAGACCAGAGAGAGGGTTCTAGGTGGTTTCAATAGTGCCTGCTCTCCTATCTACAGCTAGCATCGTCAGGAAGCTTTCCACTTCTCTTTCCTGGGAGAAGCTGGTAAAGTTCCTGGAGGACATTTCTACAAGGGGTGTGGCCCCCATGCACCTGCCACTTTTGCTGATTTCATCCTCTCACTAGCTCCAACTTGACATTAGTAGAAACTTAGAGCTGGTAGAAACTTTACTAAGGATACTTTACTAAGAAGAATAGGGGTGGCTTTGAAAATGTCTTTATCTCTGCTCTCATTTCCGTGTCCAAAATAAGTGCTATGGCTAAACCCTAGCACATCATAGGCTGGGGAGCTATATGTCTCCTGTAGGAAGTGCTGTACCTCAAATGGCTGTGGATAAGCAAGTTATTAAAGGCAGGAGAGAGTACATCCTCTGACGGAAGCATAACCTATCATGATGCAACAATTTTATTGAGGTTTTCATTATTTCAAGAACATAATTTCAGAATTCATGGGAACATGTCAAGGCTCTTTTTTCTCTCAATTTTCTGTACATACTCTGTTACTATTCCCTATTCTCCTCTATATTATACTGAATGTTTTCCTATCTGATTTTGCAATTTTTCACAAAAATTATATCCATAACTTCTCACAAATTTGAGCTCTATTTTCTTATCTGGTTATGTTAATTCTGTAACTTTCCACACACAGTAGTTACCCTAAGTAATATTTTGGTCTTCTGGATTTAGAAAATATTTTCAAATATTTTTCCTGCTTACAAAATAATGCATGTTTTATGCGAAGTTCTTGACAATTAGAAAAATACACAAACAGGTACACACACTCAACTACAACTCGAACTTTACCTCAGAAATGAAAACAACAGAACCCAAATGTTTGTACCCTCTATCAATTTGTAATAAAAAAGCACACATGCATACAAACTATCTTCCTATCCTAATAATCTTTATTTTATACACAGTTCAGTTTTGCTTAATTTGAAGTTTATTATTTAGTTATATATAGAATCTTTTAAAACTTAATTTTATTAAATCATAACTAAATACATTTATGGGGTACAATATGGAATGCTTAAATCAAACTGATTAAAATAATCATCACTCACTTACTTATGTTTTCAGACTTTTATAACATACTCTCAGTTGTTTTGAAATGTCCCCTTGCATTGTGCACATTAGGTGAGAACCCACCAAATACCCTCCCTCCATTTGCCCTCCCCTTCCCATCCCCTTCCTTTCCGGACTATATTTGTGTTTTATCATTTGTATGAATGTGTAAATGATTATATATTGGTTTCATAATAGTATTGAGAACATTGGATACTTTTTTCCCCATACTCAAAATGCTTTACTAAGAAGAATATGTTCCAGTTCACTCCAGGTAAACATAAAAGATGTGAAGTCTCCATCTTTTTATGGCTGCATAGTATTCCATGATATACATATACCACATTTTGTTAATCCATTCCTGCATTGATGGGCATTTGGGCTGCTTCCATGACTTGGTAATTATGAATTGGGCTGCAATAAACATTCTGGTGCAAATGTCTTTGTGGCAAAATGTTTTTTGATTATCTGGGTTGATACCTAGTAATGGAATTGCAGGATCACACAGTAGGTCAACTTTCAGTTCCTTGAGAATTCTCCATATTTCTTTCCAAAAACTCTATATTACTTGGCAATCCCAGCAGGAGTAGTGTAGAAGTGTACCCTTCTCTCCATACCCATGCCAACATCTGCAGTTTGGGGTTTGTGATGTGGGCTAATCTTACTGGAGTTAGGTAATATGTCAAAGTGGTTTGATTTGCATTTCTCTGAGGATTAAAGATGATGAGCATTTTCTCATGTGTTTCTTGACCATTCACCTGTCATCTTCAGAGAAGTTTCCTTTCAAGTCTCTTGCCCACAAAAAAATAGGGTCGTTTGTGTTTTTCATATTGATTAATTTGAGTTCTCTGTAGATTCTCGTTATCAGTCTTGTCAGAATCATAACCTGCAAAAATCTCTCATTCTAAAGGCTGTCTGTTTGCTTTACCTGCAGTGCACTTAGCTCTGCAGAAGCTGTTTAGCTTGATCAGATCCCAGTACTATAATTTTGGTGCTGCTTCAATTGCCAAGAGGATCCTCCTCATAAAATACTTGCCCAGGCCAATATCTTCAAGCATTATCCCTGCACTCTCTTCTAATATTTTTCTAGTTTCATATCTTAAGTTTAAATATTTTATCCAGTGAGAATCAATTTTTCTTAATGGTGAAAGATGAGGGTACAGTTTCAGTCTTATACAGGTTGCCAAACAGTTGTCCCAGCACCATTTTGTTAATAGGGAACCTTTTCTGCAATGTGTGTTTTTGTTAGGCTTAACAAAGATCAAATGATGATATGTGTCTGGGTTCATCTTTAGATTCTCTATTCTCTTCCATATATCTACAGCTCTATTTTTGTGCCAGTGCCATGCTATTTTCATCACTATAGATTTGTAGTATAACCTGAAGTCTGGTAACATGATGCCTCCTGATTTGTTTTTATTTCTAAGTAATGTATTGGCTATTCAAAGTTTTTCCTGATCCCAGAAAAATATGAAGTACTATTTTTTCAAGTACTTTTAAGTATGACATTGGTGATTTGATAGTGATTGCATTTAATCTGTAGATTGCCTTGGGTAGTATGGACATTTTGACAGTGTTGACTCTTCCCAGCCATGAGCCTGGTATATTTTCCCACTTGTTAACATCTTCTGCTGTTTCTTTTCTCAGGGTTTCATAATTCTCATTATAGTCAGAGTTCATGTCCTTTGTTAGATAAATTCCCAGGTATTCCATCTTCTTTGGCACTACTGTAAAAGAAATAGAGCCTTGACTATATTTTCAGCTTGACTGTTGTTGGTATATGTAAAAGCTACTGATTTGTCGGTATTGATTTTGTAGCCTGAGGTTCTGCTATATTCCTTGATCACGTCTAAGAGCTTTGTAGTTGAGTCTTTGGGGTTTTCCAGCTATAAGATCATGTCATCTGCAAAGTTAGAGCTTGATCTTTTCTGACCTCAATTGAATACCCTTGATCCTCTTCTCCTGCGTGATTGTGATGGCTAGGACTTCCAGTACTGAATAACAGTGGAGACAGTGGGCATCCTTGTGTAGTTCCAGATCTGAGTGGCAATGTTTTCAATTTTACTCTATTCAATATGATATCGGCTTTGGGTTTGCTGTAGATGGCTTCTACCGGTTTAAGTGATGCTCCCTTTAAGCCTATTTTCTTAAATGTTCTCATCATAAAACAATGCTGGATATTATCCAAAGCTTTTTCTGAATCGATTGATAAAATCATATGGTCCTTATTTTTTATTTTATTTATGTGATGTATTATATTTATAGATTTACATATGTTGAACCAACCTTATAACCCTGGGATCAAACCAACTTGATCATGGTGTATAACTTTTTCAATGTGTCATTGAATTCTGTTTGCTAGGATCTTATTGAATACTTTTGTATTGATACTAATTAATAATATTGGTTTATAGTTTTCTTTCTTTGTTGGGTCCTTTCCTGGTTTGGGGGGTCAAGGTGATATTGGATTCAAAGAATGTGTTGGGGGAGGATTCCTTCTTTTTCTATGTTTTAGAAAAGTTTATGTAATATAGGGACTAGTTACTCTTTGAAGGTTTGGTAGAATCCTAATGGGAAGCCATCTGGTGCCAGGCTTTTTTTTTTGGGGAGATTTTGTATAATTTAGGCTATTGCAGTGCTTGATATAGGTCTATGAAAAATTTCTAATTATATCTAGTTGAGTCTAGGAAGGAGGCATGCTTTTAGGTATTGCTCCATTTCCTCCAGATTCTCATATTTCTGAGAATAGTAATTTTTTAATAGAATTTTTTTTTAATTTCTGTGGTATCTGTTGTCATTTCTCCTTTATCACTTCAGATTAATGTTATTAGAGATTTTACTATTCTGTTTCCGGTTAGGCTAGCCAAAGTTTAGCAGCTTTATTAATCTTTACAAAAAACGAACTTTTTGTTTTGTTGATCCTATGAATGATTCTTTGTTTTCAATTTCATTTAATTCTGCTCTAATTTTTATTATTTCTTTTCTTCTGCTGGATTTGAAGTTTGATTGTCCTTCCCTTTTCCCTTGAGATGACCTATTACATTGTTGACTTTCTCTCTTTCTGTTTTCTCGATGAAGGCTTCTAATGCTATAAATTTCCCTCTTAGGGCTGCCTTTACAGTGTCACATGGATTTTGATAACTTGTGTCTTCATTATCATTTGGTAATTTCCTTCTTTTTTTTTTTTTTTTTTTTTTTCATTTTTTGGCTAGGGCTGGGTTTGAACCTGCCACCTCCAGTATATGGGGCCAGCACCCTACTCCTTTGAGCCATAAGTGCCACCCAATGATTTCCTTCTTAATCTTGTCTTTGACCCAGCTATCATTCAGCCTAAGGTTATTTAGTTTCTAAGACTTTGTTTGAGTATGAAGATTTCTGTTGCTGTTAATTTCAATTTTTATTCCATTATGATCTGAAAAGATTCAAGGAATAATTTCTATTATTTTAAATTTGTAGAGATTAGACTTGTGTCCTAAGATATCTATTTTGGGGAATGATCATGGGCTGATGGAAAGAATATATATTCAGTTTTATTAGGATGAAATGTTCTGCCGATATTAAGTTCTGTTAAGTTCATTTGTTCTAGGGTCAAGTTTAAGTCCATTATTTCTTTGTTTAGTTTCTTCTTAGCGGATCTATCTAGAACTGACAAAGGGGTGTTAAACTCTCCAACTATTATAGTAAAGGAAGATATCAAATTGTTCATATCCATTAGGGTTTGCTTTATAAATTGAGGTGCATTCAAGTGCCATAATATCTTGGAGTAGAGCATCTGTGCCTTTAGGACCATCTTCTTCTCCTTCAGAAATTTCTGTAAGTTGTATGTTTAATCTTTTGGAATAATCTCACAACTCTCTCTGGGAATGTTCTGTTCTTGTTTTCCATTTTTCTGCCTCCTTGAATGCTTGGAATCATTGAAAAGCCTTACATTCAGGTTATGAGATCCTTTCTTCTGACTGCTCAACTCTATTACTGAGGGATTCTACTGTATCTCAAAGCTCCTTGAAGAACTTTATCACTTCTTTGAGCTCCATTGTATCTTTTCCCATTATGTTCATATCATTGGTGATTTTTGTCTTTGATTCATTAATTTCTTGAGACAACTTTTAAATTAGTCTTTGGATTTCTAATTCCATCTTTTCCTCCTTTCTACTCATCTTATTTGCCATCCATATTCTGAATTCTATTTCTGACAATTCAGCCATTTGTCTATGAACAGCATCTTCTCTTGTATCTCCTTTGTCATTTCTTGTGGGAGTTGATCTACTCTGATGATTCACGTTGCCAGAGTTCTTCTGCTAGTTCTGCCCCATGAGTATTTTACGCAATTTGACAATTAAAACTGGTAGGGTGAAACTGGATTAGAGAACCCAGGAAATGGAGTTATCCAGCCCTTTACCACCTAGCTGGGGCTTATGATTGTGGCTTTTCCCATACAACTTTACAAAGGTCCCTTTCAGAGCTTCAGCCAGAGACTCTGAGGACCTGCTTGATGAATAGCACAAGCTGGGTCTGTCTTAAAGTCAGCCAGCCTACACCCAATCCAATGTGCTATAATTTGCACATCATGAAATATTATTATTTTCATCAATGATCAATGTAAAATTATTTCTAGATCATGGGATATACCAAAAGCAATAGCAGACCAGTTAGGCCTGTGGGCTGTAGTGTGGAAAGCTGTGGTTAAGACAATGTATTATTTTCATTATGATTGACCTTCAATTTAAACATTTTCTTTTCTTTTTTTTTGAGACAGAGTCTCACTATGATAGAGTGCTGTGGCATCACAGTTCACAACAACCTCAAACTTTTGGGCTTAAGCAATTCTCTTGCCTCAGCCTTCCAAGTAGCTGAGACTACAGGCACCCACCACAACGCTGTTTATTGTTGCAGTTGTCATTGTTGTTTAGCTGGCCCATGCCTGGTTTGAACCTGCCAGCCCTCGGTGTATGTGACTGGTACCATAACCATTGTGCTGCAGGCACCAACTCAATCTAATAATTTTCTATTTCTATTCTATTTGTCATATTTGTTGTTTGACCTATGAAGTTAAACCTATTTTTTCTCTTTTCTTAGTGGTTGAATTATATGTCAAAATTGGACTTAGAATATTCAACTTAAACATTTTGAAGTCTACTATCATATTAATTTTCTATTAGCAACATAATACTTCCTGCAAAATGTAAGATATTAGAGCGTACATTTAATACCTACATTTTCCTTTCAAAATTTTTACTTCTATGCATATTATCAACTATATACTACACTATTTTGCTTAAATAGTTAATAATGATTTAAGAAATTTTTAATAGAAAAGAAAGCTTTTTACTAACAGATTTACATTTCCCATTCCCGTTTGTAAATATAAATTTTTTCTGGAATCTTTTTCTCTCTGCTTATAGGAAACATCATTTAGGTTCTATTTATTTTCCTTTCTGATTTTGATTTGTTTTGTAAGATATTCTATTTAGTTTGCCTTACATCAGAAACATACTTTTACTAGAAACATACTTTTGTTCATCACTTAAAGACTATAATTCAGTTTTCTAATGAAAATTAGCATTAATCCTTACCCCCCTTTTTTCAGTGTGTAACTTGTTTTTGCATTTTCATTTCCTTTAAAGTTTTCTTTCTATTACTATTCTTCAGCAATTTGATACTAATGAATGTGCTTGTGGATTCCTTTCATTTTATCCTACTTGGGCTTTATTAATTGTTTTGCATTTATGAATTTCTCTTTTTCTTGAGAAAAGTCTCACTTTGTCACCCTTGGTAGAGTGCTGTGGTGTTGTAGCTCACAGCAACCTCAAACTCTTGGGCTGAAGTGATTCTCTTGCCTCAGCTTCTCAAGTAGCTGGGACTATAGGCACCTGCCACAATGCCCTGCTATTTTTAGAGTAGGGATCTCAGAATGCTTAGGCTGGTCTCAACTCTTGAACTCAGGTCCCAGATTGCTAAGATTACAGGCATGAGCTACTGTGGCCAGCCTGAATTTCCCATTTTAAAAATTAAAAAAAAATTTCGCATTAATTTTTCAAACTTTTTGTTGTTGTCATTTAGCCATTTTATAATCCTCTCCTGGTTTTGTTTCACTCATTACTATTGTTCTGATCATTTATTTTTTAGTCTTAAAAAATGAGATTTTATTTCTGAGCTATATAAAGTCAGTCTTTGATACTTTATTTTATCTTTTTTCATATCTTCCATTTCTATACTCAACAGATTCATATATTTATTAAAACATGTTTCTTTAAAGGTAGTCCTTGTATTCTAATTTCATGATTTCTTTAATATCTGGGTCTTTTTCTCTTAACTTAATTATTGGTCATATTTTTCTTGCTTCTTTGTGTCTGGTAAGGTTTATTTGGATTGTGGACATTATGCATCTTACATTATTTAGTGTAGGATATGTTTTCTTTTTCAAAGACTATTTAGGGGCTGGGTGTGGTGCATCATGCCTATAATCCTAGCACTCAGGAGGCCCAGGTGTGTGGATGGCTTAAGCTCATGAGTTAGTGATAGGCCTAGCCAGAGCCAGACCCCATATTTAAAAATAGCTGGGCGTTGGTGGCAGACACCTGTCATACCAGCTACTGAGAAGGTTGAGGCAAGAGAATCACTTTAGCCCAAGAGTTTGAAGTTGCTGTGAGCTGTGATGTCACCACACTCTACCCAGGGTGAAAAAGTGAGACTTTGTGTTATAAAAAGAAAGAAAGAAAAAGAAAAGAAAAGAAGGCTGTAGTGCTGATCAGTTTGATCCTTTTGTTTCTTTTTTAAGTTCTCGTAGGGCAGTTTTTATAATTAGTCAAACTATTATTGTGTGTCCCTTTTGGGATCCTTGTTGGCTGTCCAAGTTTTCCTGAATTATGCTATGCTGTTGTAGATAAAACTTAAAAATTCTCCAGATCTGGGTGAGATCTTCCAATTGTCCATCTTACAGATCCTTGTAAACAACAGCAAAGTTGTACTTTGCTCTACCTTGTGAGGTGTCACTTTAGGTTTGTGCTGTTTGCTATTCATTGATGGATTCAGTGGAGACCACAGGCAAATATCTGAAGTTTCTTTCTCTTTATAGCTCTCTGTTCTCTAGTACTTCACCACAAAAGTCACGTACACTTACCCCCATTGAGCTCCTATTTCAGCTGCCTCAACTTAGTGAGACTGGAATTCCCCATCAAGGTTTTCCTACTGTCACAGGCCAGGATGGTTCAGGTGTACAATGAGGGAAATATCAAACTCACCTCATTTCTTTCTCTTTTCTCATGGGTCACAGTTTTGTACTACCTGTTACCTGGTCTCTGAAGACAATTTTAAATATACTTTTTTCCCAAGAGTCTAATTTTTATGTAGGAGGACAAGTCCAGTCCCAGTTTATTATAGCTAGATATGAAAATCTGTACTGTTATTTTATAAATATTCCTTTTTTATTTTTATGACCAGGGAATCATTTAATGAAAGCAACATAAAATTCACTTATAATACTTAGAACAAATATCTTTAAAAATTCTGAGTCAATAGCAGTGGGTCACATCTGTTGTCCCAGCTGCTCTAGAGGCAGAAGTGGGAGGTGGATACTGTCTTAGTCTGTTTTGAATTTATGTAACAATACTGAGAGCGGGTAATTATTAAGTAAAGTAATTTATTAAGTAAACAAAAATAAAAATATTATTTATTTAGCTCACAGTTCTTTAGTCTGGGAAGTTCAAGTTTGGGCAGCCTCATCTGATAGATTCTGTTGATATTCCCTTGCTGTTCCACAGCTTCATGGGAAAGCAGAAGGGCAAACAAGTGCGTGCAGAAAAATCAAACTGTGAGGGATAATATTGCTTTAAAACTGCCCAGTCCCACAGTAATGAATCTAGTCCCTTAAGAGCTGCATTAATCCCTTCAAGGGGGCGGATCCCTCCTCTTGACTAAAAATACCTATTAAAGGCCCCAACATCTCTCAACATTGTTACATAAACAGTTAAATTTGCATCATGAGTTTTGTCAGAGACAAGCCATATCCAAACCATGACAGATACATACTGTACTTTCTTATTATTACTTTGTTGCATTTCATCTAAAATAACAGACGTAATGATACTGTGTTGACTACAGTTCACCTGACTCCTATGCTATCACTTGTATGCTCTTTAAACCAGTAGATTTTCCACCTGCCTCCTTTGTTTTGATGAGTCCACATTCCCTGGTGTGTTTAGACCAGCTTCTGGGGAGTGTTCAGATTATTTACTTGCTTGCACTAAAATGGTATATTCATAGTTTCTTGGTCCCATGTACACTATATGTTACAGAAATTGCTCAAAAAATTTTGCTTCTTGGCCAGTGCCTGTGGCCCAGTGAGTAGGGTGCTGGCCCCATATACTGAGGTGGTGGGTTCAAACCCCAACGCCAGCCAAAAATTGCAAAAAAAAAAAAAAAAAATTCTTGTTGCTACTCTTCCCTTTTTGTTAGGACTGTTACATATATATTAGTGAAATCTCATTTTTGTATTTCTTTTGCAGTGGGGATTTTAGAGATAATTCAAATGCTTGGTCTTATACTTCTATCTTGAAATAAAAGTCCTATATAGATTTATAAATTGATAAAATCCATAAATATCTAGAAAATGTAAGAGCAGAAATAAAATGAAAACTAAATCCATGTAGCAATTTAAATCTATATTTGCTTTCCAGAATTTATGCTACACATAGTTATCACATAAAGAATAATGAAAAGCATGGTATTTCATGGACTGAAATACAGTCTCAGTAGCAATTAATAAGATACAGATGAAAATAATTTTAAGGATCAGCTGTATTCCCATTAAGATACCAAAAGAAAATGAAATGTAAATACCAAGTATTGGTTTTTGGGTACATGAAATTTATATGTCTTTTATGGCACTTTTAAGTGTGGTATGCTTTTTGTTTTTTTTTGAGTTACATTTGACAACAAACAAAAAACAGAACTACAAATACATATACATTTTCCCTTTAGGAATATTCTCCAGAAAATTATACCTTATGGGGCGGTGCCTGTGGCTCAAAGGAGTAGGGCTCTGGCCCCATATAGGGGAGGTGGCGGGTTCAAACTTGGCCCCGGCCAAAAAAACAAAAAGAACAAAAAGAAAATTATTCCTTATGAAAAAAATTCAAAGTAATTTAGGCAAAACTTTTATGGTCTCTCTACCACTATAAAACAGTTGGAAACATACAAAATACCCAACAGTAATATAATTTCTACACAATGTGTACCCCAAGTCAAAAGATGAAAATATTTACAGGAAATGGTAACTAATGAAGGACAAACTACTATGAACTCAGTAATGTTAAATCACATGAATATCTACACAAATATTACAATGTTTGCACTATGTATGTGTTGAAGACATGGTGACTATTCAGAATATCCATCAGTTTACATAATTTCCTAATTTTAAAGGCTGATACTATTTTCAGCTAATTTTAATATAAGAAAGTTAAATGCAAAAATTTAACCTCCTTTGAAATACATTTTGCTTCTACTTGCTATACATATATTTTAAGCAAAGTGATATGTATATTTAAGTTGGAGTTACCTTTACAAAAATTGTCATTTGAAAATATTTTTAGACAAAGTAACAATCGTATAACATTTGATGGAGAACGGCAGGAGGGTGTAAATCTTAAGAATTCATCGCACTGAGCTGCTGTGTAAGAAGATCACTGTTGTGTTTCAGAGACAATAGACTTTCTCTTGCAATTACCATCATTTTCCCCAGTTTCTGATTATTAGTAAAACAATAACCATTTGGGCAGTAGTTAATCGTTTCTCTTCAAACAGTTGACATATTCTTCATTACTTTCAGGGGATGTGAGTCTTTTACTAAACCACAATTATAATTAAGACTGATGAAATCATTAGGCTTGTTGTAAACATTCAGTTTATCCAAATAGAGTTTGGCAACATTTTAAAGGTCTTCTGTCAGGTTCATTCAATGTTTAATTATTTGTTGTTGATGTTGAATTGCAGCATGACTGTTGTCATTTGTCATTACACTCTATTGGAGTAAGTCAACTCATTTTATTTATATTTCTTAGTTACCTACATTTAAACTAACAGCAAATATTACTTTTTTAAAAATTGCTCATTCCTCCTCCTATTATTAATATAATGGGTGCCAAGAAGTGTCGTGTTTTATTCAGTTGTGCTTAAACGCAGAGGTGGTTAGCGTTTGCGATGAACCGAGCTCCATGAGACAAAGATTGTAATGAAACTTGTCGACATGTCCGTGACCTCAAGGCTCTTATATTCCAGTGCACTGATAAGGTCGGATGAAAAACCTCGAGAACTGTACTTAGATCCTACTCAGGTTACGTGTTTCTAGACAGGTTTTCCCTCTGTGTTTTTTTATGAGGTGGGTGAATGGACAGGATGATTTTATACAAGCGTCATCGTTCTGAAAGAGCTAAATGCATCTTGTCTGATTTCTGCTCCTTGTGAATTTTCAGAGTTTCCATAAAGAATGTGGAAACTTGCCGGTAACATCCTTCTTTTTCTTCTTTCTTAAAGCCACGTGGCCAGCAAACTCGTTCAGCAATCACTTCAGAGGCCCTTTCCCTTACCATCCTTACACACAGCAGACTGGTGGGTGT
Organism: Galago senegalensis; assembly: GCA_963575145.1. Lineage (NCBI taxonomy): Eukaryota > Metazoa > Chordata > Mammalia > Primates > Galagidae > Galago > Galago senegalensis. Next base: position 2,944 of record CAUYTI010058472.1, on the reverse strand, counting down.
TACGTCTGCCATCCAGTTTCTGAGATTTAAATACTGAAAACCCTTTGATCTAGATAGCCAGTACTTTCTTTCACCTTTTACTATTTTTTTTTTTTTTTAACATGAATCCAGCACATGAAACTCTTTCTCTTCTAGTCTACTCTGTCTGCCTGAAGTTCCAGGTCCACATCTACTCCTGAAATACCTATGCACACATAGACTCTCACCAAATTAGAGTTATTTGAAATTTCACCTTACCGCTCAGGGAAGATTAATAGCCCTTTGCAGTTATTCTGTTCTTGCATGAGCATTGGCTTTAGACGTGTGGGAGGCAGACACCTTTTTTTTTAACCTCATATACATCTGTATAAAGAGAAGTCAGAGCTGCCTGTGAATCTAATTTAGATCACAAGTTCCCAGATTTCAAGCCTGATGTCATTACTGAATAAAACTATCGGGTCTTTAAATGTGAGTGATTATATTTTGCATGTGTAGGGTAAGAAGTTGTGACCAGAAGACAGATGTTAGATCACAAACAGCTCCACACTGTTTGTACCTAGCTCAAACAGACACCATCTGATTCTGTGTGCCTTGAATTTAGGTTGGCTTTGTGATTAGCGTGGTCTGTCCAAAAGAATGTGGCAGAAATCAAGTTGTGTACATTCTGAACCTGGGCCTTAAGAAGACCAGGACCTGCCTTCCCTCTCCTTGGACTCTAGGCTGATGTCCGAACAAGGTCAGAGCAGCCTGCTGGAGGATCAGAAAGCATGGGGAGCATATAGAGGCTGTTTAGGCAGAGTGATGTCTCCACCTGCTCCAGCCGGTCAGCCCCACTGTCCTCGGAGCTGCCTCCAGACTCCCCGAGTGAGAACAAGTAGGATGAGGGGAAGAATCAGCCAGCTGAGTCAGGCCAAGTTGCCAACCTATAGAAATAAAAGCTAAATATGCTATTGTTGCTTCAAGCCACCAAGTTTTGAGTGATCTGTATGCAACAAACCCTGATAAACTAGGTAAAACATACTGAATACATTTTTTTTTTAATTTTTTAATTGAATGTTAACTATGTACCTTAATGCACTTCTGGGGGACCGTATGGGGTTTTCACATGCATTCTGAAATAATTCCCTCAAACTGGTCCGCACCGCCTTCATGTCATTTTCTCAGTTATTGCTTTAAAATGTTTCCATAACAGTATGTTAATGGTATCATGGTAATTGAAGGAAAATGCCCCTGTTCTTGGGGGAAAGCACAATAATAGTATGAAAAGTTAGTGTTATGATGTCTGCAAATAATTTTGCAAAAATAATATGTTAATATACAGAAAGAATGAGATGAAGCACATGTGGCAAAAAGTGTTAATAGGGTGGCGCCTGTGGCTCAGTGGGTAGGGTGCTGGCTCTATATATCCAGGGTGGCGGGTTCAAACCCAGCTCCAGCCAAACTACAACATAAAAATAGCCAGGTGTTCTGGCAAGCACTTGTAGTCCCAGCTACTCTGGAGGCTGAGGCAAGAGAATCACCTAAGCCCAGGAGTTGGAGGTTGCTGTGAGCTGTGTGATGCCACGGCACTCTACCCAGGACGATAAAATGACACTCTGTCTCCACAAAAAAAAAAAGTGTTAATAAGGGATGTAGATGAAAGATGTATGGATGTTCAATGTATTCTTTTAATTTTGTTGTAGGTTTGAAAAAAAATTTTTTTTGGAGACAGAGTCTCAAGCTGTCATCCTGAGTAGAGTGCTGTGGTGTCACAGCTCACAGCAACCTCAAATTCTTGGGCTTAAGCAGTTCTCTTGCCTCAGCCTCCCAAGTAGCTGAGACTACAGGCGTCTGCCACAATGCCAGGCTATTTTTTGGTTGTAGTTGTCATTGTTTGGTGGACTTGGGCTTGATTCGAACCCACCAGCTCCAGTATATGTGGCTGGTGCTCTAGCCGCCTGAGCTACAGGCACCAAGCCAGGTTTGAATTTTTTTTTTTTTTTAGACAGAGCCTCAAGCTGTGCCACTGGGTAGAGTGCTGTGGCATCACAGCTCACAGCAACCTCCAACTCCTGGGCTCGAGCGAGTCTCCTGCCTCAGCCTCCCAAGTAGCTGGGACCACAGGCACCCACCACAATGCCCGGCTATTTTTTGGTTGCAGCCATCATTGTTGTTTGGCGGGCCCAGGCTGAATTTGAACCCGCTGCCTTAGGTGTATGTGGCTGGCGCCTTAGCCACTTGAGCCACAGGTGCTGAGCCCAGGTTTGAAATTTTTAAAAATAAAAATCATGAAGTAGAAGTGGATCCCTGCTTCAGAGAGCTTATGTGTGCCTATTTGGGATGATTGAGACACTTTATAGGTGTCATAATAACATACAAATAGCTAAACTGTATTGAACACTTTGGATCAGTCTCTGCACATAATTTCTTTTCATTGAATTGTCAAAGTAATCCTACAGGGTAGGGATGATCATTTTGTCCATATTATAGACGAGGAAACAGTCTCAGAGAGGTGACAGGAATTGTCCAAATCTTATAGACAGTAAGTGGAAGAACAGAATTTGAACCTGGGCAGTGGTTAAACTGGCTCCACAGTCCTTGTTCTCAACCATTTCACTCTGACATTTTGGGCTTATTAAGATTGGCAGCCTTAAGAAAAAGGAACAGACAGAAAAACAAGAATCAGAGGGGTGGGCTTAGCTGCCTCAGGCTGCTAAGGCACCAGCCACATACAACAGAGCTGACGAATTTGAATCCAGGCTAGGCCTTCCAAACAACAATGACAACTACAGTGTGGTGCCTGTGGCTCGGCGAGTAGGGTGCCAACCCCATATACCGAGAGTGGTGGGTTCGAACTTGGCCCTGGCCAAAACTGCAACAACAACAAAAAAATAGCCAAGTGTTGTGGCAGACACCTGTAGTCCCAGTTACTTGGGAGGCTGAGGCAAGAAAATCACCTAAGCCCAAGAGCTGGAGGTTGCTGTGA
>CAUYTI010058471.1:0-22712 GCA_963575145.1 Galago senegalensis | reverse complement strand
CTCAGTAAATTTAAAAGAATAGAAATTATAAGCATATGAATATGCTTATATATAACTTTTTATATTCACATATCTTTATTTATATTTTTATATTTCTTTGTATTCATATATATATATATATATATATATTTCTATATATGTGTGTATAGATATATTTCTTTATTAGGAATATATTAGTGTTGCAAAATATTGCTTGACCATCAGGTTGCGATGTAGGTTTAGGGGACCCAGGCATAAACCAGATCCCAACTTAATTGTCCATATTGATTGATTGATTATTTCTTCAGCATTCATTTTTATCTGGGTTGGGCACTTAGATCTCTCCCAGATCCTTCAGGAACAGTTTTCACTGTGCCCTCAAGCAAAAATTCTTGTGGGATACTGGAGTCACTAAGCATGTCATGAGTGGAGTCTGATCCTAGCAGCTAGAACTAAAATGACTATATTGCTATAGGGTCCCACGTTCGCAACCTTCTCATGTTCTTGCCAAAATGGAGAACCCTCACCTGCTACAACCTCCCCAGAATACCTATATATACAGCTGCCAAATCTGTGAAGATCTGGGTTGCCAACTCTTCCAGACAAAACACTCAAACCACTTCCCTGACAACAGAAAGCTGCAGGAAGGTTTTCTTGTGTCTAATATCTCTGTAGCTCCCAGAAGCAACTGCTGACCCAAGCTCCAGAGCTCTTATTGCTGGCCTAGGCAAGACTTGCCTGGAATACCAGAGGTCCACACCTCTGCTTCACTTCTCATACAGAAACCAGCACCTCATTGTCTCACAGTGCACCCTAAGGCACTGCTCCATGCAAAATTTCTTCTCCAAATGCCACCCAATTAACTCTTTTTTCTTAGTTTCTTCCTAATTCACCATCTTGCTTCACTCAGAAAATGCAGTGATAATAAGAAAATTTAACATTATATGCCTAAATGTAAAAAGCAGAAATAGAGAGCATAAACAAACTCATGAACCATCTTATGAAAATGGAAAAGGAAATGCAATCTAATCCCAAACTCAGAAGATGAAAAGGAAAAAAGAAATAAATTTAATCAGAGGTTAACGAAATTGAAAACGCAAGAATCATTCATAAAATTTAGAAAAAAAAGGTTGTTCATCAAAATATAAATACAATCAATAAACTGTTGGTCAGAAAAACTAGAAACCTAAAAGAAAAATCTCTAATAAACTCAATAAGAAATTACAACAGTGAATTAACAGCATATGTTACAGAAGTACATAAGATTATGTTTGAGAACAACAGGAAAATATGTGTTCAGAAATTTGACAAATGTGGAGAAAACAGATCAATACCTGATATCATACCATCTCCTTGACAAGAAGAATATAGATTGCTTGAACAGACAAATTTCAAGCACAGGGACTGAAGAAATAAGAAAAATGTTTGTAACCAAAAAAAAATGCCATAGTTCAGATGACTTCACACCAGGATTCTATCCAACCATAAAAGAAGGGCATATATCCATACTTCAGAAATTATTCCAAAAATTGGAGAAGAAAGGAATCTTCCTCAACAAATTCTATGAAGTGGCTCAGCACCTGTGTCTCAAGCGGTTAAAGTGGAAGCGAAATACACCTAAGGTGGTGGGTTCGAATCCCCAGCCTGGGCCTGCCAAACAATGATGGCTGCAACCAAAAAATGGCCGGGCATTGTGGCAGGCGCCTGTAGTCCCACCTACTTGGGAGGCTGAGGCAGGAGACTTGCTTGAGCCCAGGAGTTGGAGGTTGCTGTGAGCTGTGATGCCATGGCACTCTACCCAGGGTGGTAGCTTGAGGCTCCGTCTCAAAAAAAAAAAAAATACAAATTCTATGAAGCAAACATCATATTGATACCATAACTAGTTGAGAGAAAGGCTCAACTAAAAAAGAGAACTTCAGACATATTTCACTAATAAATGTAGAAACAACAATTCTCAATGAAATCCTAGGCAATAGATTACAGCTTCAGAATTAAAAAAAAAATTCATCATGATCAAATTTGTTTCATATGAAAGCCTGGTTTAATAGACGTAAGTGCATAAGCCCAATTCACCATATCAACAGGAGGGAAAAGAAAGAGAGAATATGATATTTTTAATAGATGCAGAAAATAATTTTTAAAAATTCAACATCCTATTCTAATTAGAATACTTAAGAATATAGGCATGTGGGCACCTTTCTTCAACTGACAAATACAAAACTAACATCATACTGAATGGAGTAAAATTGTCAGGTTTTCCACTTATGACTGGAACCATACAAATTTTTCTTATACCTCTACTACTATTTAACATAGTGCTGGACAGAAGGAAATTAAGTGCATCCAAATGTAAGGACAGTTGGTCACACTCTCAATTTTCTAATGATAGGGTCTTATATTTAGTAACCCCCCGCCAAATCAACCATACTTCCTGGAAGTAATAAAAAAATACAGTAAATTCTTAGGATGTAAAACACAATGAAGAAGAGCATCAGAGAACACACAAGACACATTAGGAGGGCTGGACTTACCATTCTTTCCCCATGGTCAGTCAAAGATTGGGAGAAAAGTGGCCTCTATGATCCTTGGTTCCCCAGTGGGTCTCATTAGAATTCCTTTACTTTTTTCATGTCTGAGATGGAGAAGACTGCCTCAGATGACTGATCTAGCATTTTAGCTGCCAAAGTGTCAGGAGGCTGGATTATGCAAGGGATAGTCTGTGATGAAACCAAAGAGAAAGGGAAAGATGTTTTGTGAACAGAAAATAACATGAAGTTTGTTCACTTTTTGATCAGGTAGGGTTACATTTTCAGGTGCATAAGAACCTGAGGTTTTATTACTTTCTCCTTTGGGGTGAAAAAGCCCATATGTATGGCTGTGTGTGCAAAGGCTATAGAAAGCTTCCATATGTAGAAGGAATTATCATATCTCTTTGTCTGGTAACAGGCTCCTTCAGTCCCTTAGCTGGTCTCTGTTCTTTCCCTCTCTCATTCTACTTTTTGTTCATATATGTTCAGTGTACAACTTTGACTTATTCTATTTGCAATTGTGGGGACAATTTTAATTGCTGCACCTTCACATCAGTCTAATTCTTCGATTTTTGTTATATATCTTCTTGAAAAAGCTGCTTCTATTTAGTTATGTTCCAGGAATCTCCAGGACTATGATTTTTGTCATATTTCCTGCAAACAATTATTATTGAGACCAATGTCTTAAAGGTTTCTCATATATGTTTTCTAGTCATTTCAGGTTACCTCTTAAGTTATTTATTTCTTTATTATGTATGTATATATTTATTTATTTATTTATTTTTATTAAATGATAGCTGTGTACATTAATACCCTCATGGGGTACAGTGTGATATTTTCATATGCAATTTGAAATATCTTCATGAAACTGGTCAACATAGCCTTAATGTCATTTTCTTAGGTATTCTGCTACGATATTTACATTCTACTTTAAGAAAGATTCACTGGTACCCTTAAAAGATAATCCACAGAGGTGATCCCTTCAGTCACCCTCCCTCCACCCATCCATCCCCTCCCATCCCATTCACCTCTCCCCTCCCCATATTCTTAGGTTATAATTAGGTTATAGCTTTCATATGAAAGCTATAAATTAGTTTCATAATAGGGGTGTGCACATTGGATATTTTTTCTTCCATTATTGTGATACTTTGCTAAGAAGAACATTTTCCAGTTCCATCCATGTAAACATGAAGGAGGTAAAGTCTCCATCTTTCTTTAGAGCTGCATACTATTCCATGGTGTACATATACCAAAGTTTATTGATCCATTCTTGGATTGATGGGCACTTGGGCTTCTTCCATGACTTGGTAGTTATTAATTGGGTTGCAATAAACATTCTGATACAAATATTTTTTCTGTAATGTGATTTTTTATCTTCTGTGTATATACCTAAAAAAGAAATTGTAGGATCAAATGGCAGGTAAATTTTCAGTTCTCTAAGTGTTCTCCAGACATGTTTCCAAAAAGAGAGTATTAGTTTGCATTACCACCAGCAGTGTAGAAGTGTTCCCTTTTCTCTACATCCACACCAGCAACTCTGGTTTTGGGATTTTGGGATATGGACTAATCTCAATGGAGTTAGGTGATATCTGAAAGTAGTTTTGATTTGCATTTCCTAATGATTAAAGATGGTGTGCACTTTTTCATATATCCATAGGCCACATTCCTATCTTCTTTGTTGAAATTTCTCTTTAAGTTCTTTGTCCATGCTGCGATGGAATCACTTGTTTTGTTGTTGTTCTTGTTTGTTTGTTTGTTTTGGGTTTTTTGTTAATGTGTTTTAGTTCTCTATGGATCCTGGATATTAAACCTTTGTTGGAGACATAGTCTGCAAATATTTGCTCCCACTTTTAGGGCTGTCTGCTTGCTTTCCTTACTATGTTCTTGGCTGTGCAGAAGCTCTTTAGTTTGATCAGGTCCGAATAGTGTACTTTTGATGTTGCTTCAGTGACTTGTGGGGTCCATCTCATAAAAAAATTGCCCAGGCTGATTTCTTCAAGTTTCTTCCCTACACTTTCTTCTAGTATTTTTATGGTTTCATGTCTTAAGTTTAAGTCTTTAATCCAGTGAGACTCTATCTTAATTAATGGTGAAATGTGTGGAACCATTTTCAGTCTTCTACAAGTTGGCAGTCAGTTCGCCCAGCACAATTTGTTGAATAGGGAATCTTTTCCCCACTAAATATTTTTAATTAGTTTGTCGGAGATGAAGTAATGGTAGGTACCTAGATTCTTCTATTGGCTCTCTATTCTGTTCCATACATCTACACCTCTGTTTTCTGCCAATACCACACTGTCTTGGTCAGTATCGATTTATAGTATGGTTTGAGGTCTGGTAGCGTGATTCCTTCTGGTTTGTTTTTATTCCTGAGTAATATCTTGGCTATTCAAGATATTTTTTTCTGATTTCATATAAAATGAAGTATTATTTTCTCAAGATCTTTAAAGTATGACAGTAGGGCTTTACTGGGGATTGCATTAAAATTGTATATTGCTTTGGGTAATATGTACATTTTAACAATGTTTATTCTTCCTAGCCATGAGCATGGTATATTTTTCCATTTGTTAACGTTTTCAGCTGTTTCTTTTCTTAGAGTTTCATAATTCTCTTTATAGAGATCCTTCACATCCTTTGTTAACTATACTCCCAAATATTTCATCTTCTTTGGCATTACTTTAAATGGGATAGAGTCCTTGACTGTTTTTTTCAGGTTGGCTGCTATTGGTATTTATGAGTGTTGATTTTCTATCCTGAAACACCACTGTATTCCTTGATCACTTCTAGGAGTTTTTTAGTTGAATCCCTGGTGTTTTACAGATATACAATCATATCATCTGCGAAAAGTGAAAGTTTAATCACTTCTGTTCCTATATAGATATTCTTAATTGCCTTTTCTTCCCAAATTGCAAAGGATAGAACTTCCATTACAAGGTTAAATAGCAATGGATATGCCACTGTATTCCTTGATCACTTCTAGAAGTTTTTTAGTTGAATCCTTGATGTTTTCCAGATTTACAATCATATCATCTGAGAAAAGTGAAAGTTTAATCTCTTCTGATCCTATATGGATGCCCTTAATTGCCTTTTCTTCCCTAATTGCTATGGATAAATTTTCCATTACGATGTTAAAGAGCATTGGAGACAATGGGCACCCTTGCCTGGTTCCTGATCTGAGTGGAAATAATTTCAGTTTGACTCCATTCAATAGAATATTGGCTGTAGGTTTGCTGTAGATGGCCTCTATCAGTTTAAGAAATATGCCTTCTATATGAATTTTTTTAAGTGTTCTGATCATAAAGGGATGCTGGATGTTATCAAAAGCTTTTTCTGTATCAATTGAGAGAATCATATGGTCTTTGTTTTTTAGTTTGTTTATGTGATGAATTATATTTATAGATTTACATATGTTGAACCATAATTGAGATCCTGGGATAAAATCCACTTGGTCGTGGTGTATGGTTTGTTTGATGTGTTGCTGGATTCTGTTCATTAGGGTCTTTTTGAATATTTTTGCATCAATATTTATTAGTGATATTGGTCTATAATTTTCTTTTCTTGTTGGGTCTTTTCCTGGTTTGGGAATCAAGGTGATGTTTGCTTCACAGAATGTGTTGGGTAGTATTCCAACTTTTTCTATATTTTTGAAAAGGTTCAGTAGTATAGGTATTAATTCCTCTTCAAAGGTTTGGTAGAATTCTGATGTGAAGCCATCTGGTCCCTGGATTTTTTTTTAGGGAAATTTTGTATAGCTGATGCTATTTCAGAGCTTGATATAGGTCTGTTCAACATTTCCACTTCATTCTGGCCAAGTCTTGGAAGGTGGTGTGCTTCCAAGTATTGGTCGATTTCCTTCAGGTTGTCATATTTCTGGGAATAAATTTTCTTGTAATATTCACTGAGGATTTTTTGAATTTCTAAAGGGCCTGTTGTTATTTCATCTTTACCATTTCTGATTGATGAGATGAGAGATTTTACTCTTCTTTTCTTCGTTAGGCTGGCCAAAGATTTCTTTATTTTATTGACCTTTACAAAAAAACAACTTTTTGATTTATTGATCTGTTCTATAATTTTTTCACTTTCAATTTAATTTAATTCTTCTCTAATTTTGGTTATTTCTTTTTTTCTGCTGGGTATGGGATTGGAATGTTCTTCCCTTTCTAGTTGCTTAAGACATTCCATTAAGTTGTTAACATCCTCTCTTTCCGTTCTTTTGAGGAAGGCTTGTAATTCTATAAATTTCCCTCTTAGTTTCTGACAACTTGTGTCTTCACTGTCATTTTGTTCTAAAAATTTGATAATTTCTTTCTTGATTTTGTCTCTGACCCATGTCATTCAGCATAAAATTATTTAGCTTCCATGATTTTGTACAAGACTGCAAATTTCTGTTGTTACTGAGTTCACATTTTATTCCATGAGGGTCGGAGAAGATGCATGGAATAATTTCTATTCTTTTAAATTTACTAAGGTTAGACTTATGAACTAAGATGTGATCAATTTTGGAGTATGTGCCATGAGTGTGTTCCACATTTTACTGATGAGAAAAATGTATATTCAATTTTGTTAGGATGAAAACTTCTGTAGATGTCTCTTAGGTCTAAAAGTTGAACAGTTAAATTCAAATTCAAAATTTATTTGCTAAGCTTCTTATTGGAGGATCAATCCAACACTGCCAAAGGAGCGTTAAAATCTCTGACAATGATGGAGCTAGGAGAGATGAAATTGCTCATGCCTGTTATAGTGTCTCTTATAAATTGAGGTGCATTTTGGTTGGGTGCATAGATGTTGATAATTCAAATCTTGTCATGTAGAATATTACCCTTAAGAAATATAAAGTGTCCATCCTTGTCTTTGCTACGTTTGTTGGTTTAAACCCTATTGTATCTGTGAATAAAATTGCAACACTTGCTTTTCTCTGCTTTCCATTTGCCTGGAATATTGATGACCATACCTTCACCCTGAATCTATATTTATCTTTTAAAGTAAGATGTGAATCTTGAATACAGAAAATGTCCAGTTTGAGTTTCTGTATCCAATTGGTCAATCTGTGCCTCTTTAGAGGACAATTTAAGCCATTCACATTGATTGAAAAAATTGATAACCCTGGTAAATTTTTTAGCATTGAGTTGCTTGAAAGTCCAGTAGACATTTTTAATCCTTTTGCCATTGTGGAAGTTGGAATGTGATCAAAAGTTTCTGAGTAAGTTTACTTTTGTGTTGGAGGATTGCACTGGTCATTATGAAGGATAGGTTTGAGAATTTCCTGGAGAGCTGGTTTAGTTATGGCAAATTTTTTCATAAATTTCTTCATAATGTCATTAAAGTATTTAATTTCTTCATCATAGATTAATCTCAGTTTAGCTGGATACAGGATCCTGGGTTGAAAGTTTTTTTGTTTTAGGAGATTAAATGTTGATGACCATCCTCTTCTAGCCTGAAAGGTTTCAGCTGAGAGATCTGTAGTCATTCTAATACTCTTCCCCTTGTAGGTTATGTTTTTCTTACATCTGATGCTTTCAGAAGTTTCTCTTTCATCTTAAATATGGTGAAGTTAATTATGATATGCCTGGGGGATGTCTTGTTCAGGTTGAGTCATGCTGGGTTTCTGAAACTATCTGCTGTCTGAATTTCAGAATCTCTTGGCATGTCTGGAAAGTTCTCTTTCATAATTTCATGAAGAAGAGCCTCTGTATTTTGTGAAGAAACTTCATCACCTTGAGGAATTCCTATAAGGCAAATATTAGTTTTCTTCAAATTATCCAAGAACTATGTGAGAGAAAGATCCATTTTTGCTCTCCATTTCCATTGATCTTTGCACTCCTGGGCTTCTTCAAAAACTTGTCTTCAATGTCAGAGATTCTTTCTTCTGCCTGTTCCACTTTGTTATGGACGGATTCCACCATAACTTTCTAATCCTTGAGGGCTGCAACCGCTTGTCTCAGTATTTCAAATTCTTTGGTCATTTTATTTTTGAAATTGTTGAATTATTGAGACATCTTTTGCATAATTTCTTGAGACATTTTTTGAATTATTTCTTGAAGTTCTAGCTCTTTCCTTTCTACCATTCTATTAATCTTATTTCCTATCCACATTCTGAACCCAGTTTATGTCATCTCAGCCATCTGTTTATGGGTTGAATCTTCAGATGCCTCTGCCACATGCTTCCTTGGGGGCTTGATCTACTCTGGTTATTCGTACTACTGGAGTTTTTCCGCTGACTCCATCCCATGGTGGTATTACTCCTTGGCTGAGTGAGCAGGTAAGAGGAAGTTGGGTTGGGGGCTTCAGGTGTAGTATTTTTCTAGGAATTTGGGCTAAGACTGGGACTGGTGTGCGTACCTTTTTTCCTAGAGCTTTGTCAAGGATGCATATAATCCTACAGTCTGAGAGCCTGGGGGCCTGTGTGTCTCTGTCTCATTTTTGGCTGATCTCTATTCTACCTTAGAAATCAACTACTCTGAGTTAAGATCTCAGCTGTGGAGAAATATTGGGGATTAAGTCACCCCTCCCCTCACTGGTGACAGCTTAAAAAGGAAAACCATATTTTCCCTCAGCCACACCCCCAGGGTATCACTTTAGATAGTTCTCAGGTGATTGGCCCAGTTCAAGAGATCCCAATCAACACTAGTCTCAAGTGGGGGCTTTCAAGAGGTCTCTGGCGACTGTACAGCAGGGGTCACTGGCAGCTCAGGTATAACTCTCTCTGGTGTTCTGTGGGGTCAGAAGGACCTACCCAGCAAATAAATTATTCTAGGGAGTTTGATGCCTCTTACCCCACCTTGTACCTTCGTCACACCCAGTCACTGGAAACCCTGCAGGGGTGTGACCCAGTTGCCCAATAAGCGAATGTGGCAGGGCTTTGTGTCTGCCAGAATCAAAGTAGAGCCAGTGCTAACTCCAGTCAGGTCCTGCTCTTTGACTCCTGCCAGCAAAGGGATCTGAGGCTTGATTATCTCAGGCACTCAGTGACAGCTGGAGAATGTTCCACCTGAAGACAGTTTAGGCCTGAGAAAATCCAGAAAGCGTCAGAGATTCTCCCTCGACCACCAGTTGATTTGCCCAAGTCAAGATATCCAAACCTATTGACCCGATCAGTACCCACTCTCTGGTTGAAAAGATCTCAAGGTCTCCAGCAACAAGATAATAGGATTCTACTGGTGGTGCAAGTGTGGCTGTTTCTGATGCTCTAAGGAATCAGAAAGGCCCATTCAGTAAATGATTTGGAGTAAGGAGGCTGAAGTTTCCTTCCGCTCCTTACTTGCCCTTTGCCACTGGACTCCTGTAACTTCAGTCTCTGGTAACTCCACTACCAGTATTTGTTAACCCAGACTCCATAACCCAGTCCTGTCCAATAGGCAAGTGAGTAGGGATTTTGTGCCTACAGAGTCCAGGTAAAGTAATGAGTTCATCAGGGTTTTGTGCCTGCCAGAATCCAAGTAATGTCAATGCCTTCTCCACTCAGTGACCATGCTTTGTCACCAGCCAGCAGAGATAGTTGAAGCCCATCTGCCTCAGGCCCTCAATGGGAGCTAGAGGCACTCAATGGGAGTAGAATATTCCACTTGGGCTCAATCTAAACCTGGAATTTGTTTTCTTAAAGACATGGTTTGCCTCAGTGGGGAAGACGTGTGTTTATCTATCTCTTCTCTCAGCTCGGATCTCAGCTTCACTGGTTTCTTTTGGCAGTTGTCTCTCCCCCTGAACTGGAGTTTATGGTGAAAGCTAGCTACAGTCAGCTCTATTCCCCTGTTCCTCCATATTCTATTGAATGTGAAATTCGGAGTTAGGAAATATAACCAATCCAAGGATTTAGCAAAGTCCAAACACATTGAAACCAAGCAGACAAATAAACAGACTAAAATGCTACCAGACACAGAAGCACACTGATGCCCAGACACTCAGAAATAAGTAAACAAACAGACAAAAAGAAACAAAACAAAAGACAAACCAACCAACAAATAGACAAAAAAAAAAAAAAGATAGTAGTAATAAAAGATAACCACAAAAATGGTGTTCATAAAGTAATACAGAAAACAAAAAGCAAAACAAACAAACAAAGAAGAAAGAAAATAGAAAAAAGAAAGAAAAGAAAATAAAAGGCGGGGACCACTAGGAAAAATACTGTTCTTTTAAATATATACAAACAAACCCCTTTATAAATGCAGTGGGGTTCCAGTTTAATTGAAGTATAATTATGCTGCAATATACTTTTTAGACAGCAGGTGGTGCTGTGAGTGGTTCCCAGGCTAAAACAAAACAAAACAAAAAATAAAAGAAATGAAAAGAAAGGGGTTCTTTGCTGGCAGGTTGCACAGATTCTCTACAACAGTTCCCACATAGTGTTGGGCATCTTGCATTAGCTTCAGATGCTGGATGGCTGACTGCAGGTCAGATTTAGCTCTCTTGCTTATGGGAGAGGTATTATGGAGACACCATTTTTGGAGTTTTACATTATATCTGTTTCCTGGCTGGCCACCCACTCCTATCTGTACTCCAAACTTGGCACATGAGTCCACACTTCACCACATTTCCCACTCAACTTCTAGTTTCCCCTTGAACTGTAAATTGTTGTGATCCATGGGAAAAGAGCTGGGTGCTTTTTGCACCCTCTGTGTTAAGTCCATTTCTATTGGGGGAGGGGCTGGTTACTTCTACTTCCCACTGCCATGGTGGGCACAAAAGTGTTTGTAGAAAGGGAACTGATTCACCCTGTGGTTGCTGCATCAGTGCAGCTCCACACAGGCTTCCAAAATTACAGGATGGATCGATTCTTAATTGTAGTCCCTTCCCCTCAAGTTTCTGTCAGATTGCCTGGATCTCTGATGCCCCAAACCAGGTCCAGATGGCTCCCCTTTCTGGCTGCCAAATTCTGCTCGAGAATCCCTGCCTCACCACATTCTCCATGAAACACACCAACTCCCTATCAATTGGGTACATAAGTTCTTCCTGGGGGAGAGATTGGTTTCTGCCTCTTGGGGCGCCAACCGCAGACGTAAGTGACACAGTCAGAGCTGCCTCAGATCACAGCTGGTGCCATTTCAGCTGCTTCCCTGAGTTTTTTCTGGCAGACACCACAGTTCTGGGCTACACTTTCAATCTAGCAATTCACCTCCTAGCTGCATACCCTGTGCTGCTTGACCATGCCAGTACTTCATGTGGGAAAAGATCCAGACCCTCACTGTCACCTGAAACCACCAGGAGAGTTGATCCAGGGATGCATCCCCTTTGCCATCTTGCTCTGCCTCCATTTCCTAGTTTTCTATTTTATTCCCAATGTCTATGTCTTTATTTTTGTAGTGTTAGTTTAAATAGTGGAAGTCCCACTGAGGAGGAAGCAGGAAGCATGGTAGGCAGAATGTGGGATGAATAGATCCCACACTGATATCAGTAGTGCTATTCCAGGAACAGGACCTCAGGGCCATCTGGGTTTCTGAAAGCCTGATTTGCAAGCCAACCCTTGGGAATTCAGTGCAGTCAGTTGTAGATGGACATACCACCAAGGAAAGGAGCTGGCTGAGGAAGTTTTGCAAAAGGTAGGGTCTGTGAGAGCTGTGGAGGTTTGAAGGCTAGCACATCCCCCGTCTGACACTCCAACACTGTCACTGGTTTCCAGAACTGCTGTGTGACATGACGACTAGTTCCTCTTTCCCTGAGTAGAAAAAGGTCCTTCACCTGAGGAAGATAGTGAACCAAACACAGATATCAACTATAATTATAGAAGAAGATGAAGATGTGCTTGCCTTTATGACCAGTTTAGAGTTAGTCCAGGGATATTGAGTCTAGAATAGCAAGGGTGGTCATTATGGCATTTGATGGGCAGAACTGTGAAAAAGAAATAACCCAACCACCAGCAACCTGCCTACCTCAGCTCACCCAGGACTGTTCCCATTTCCTGTTGGTGCCATCCCCCATCATTCCCTGCCAGGTAGAAGAAATCAATTTCCCAGAGAAGGCTGCAGATTAAAGTTTTTCTTCCACCTGAAGCTTTACTTCAAGAATGAAGTGATCACCAAGGACTATCTCTTTAGTAGAGCTGGTGTGATGTGACTACCTGGATGATTGCAGAGGGAAGTAATGGTGCCTAAGTTGGTCTCAATCCTCCTCTAATTTCCTCTCTTCTAGGTTACAAGGCATTTGATTACTCTTCAATATAGTAGTCCTGGGCTGATGACAGTGAAAAAGCACCCCATTTCGAGAAGGACACCAGCACCTGCTGCTTCACCTGTAGGTTATAGAACCACAACTGCTCAGGTTTTAACCAATTGTTGATATGTGAACCCCTTGGTTGTCACCAGGATTCCCGATGTGCATTTATAGGATTCTGGGATGTGGGATTATTAAGGGAACAACATGCCATTCTTTTGCTTAGAGATCATCATTCAGGACCTGTGGCTCAGTTCCCTGGACTACTACCTGACTGAGGAAGACATTGTGATGGACAAGAGAGAGAAGGTCAAGTGAGGAGTCCAATTTGGGGACTGGAGGCCTGCTTGTCTGGTGTTGGGATATAGTGGAGTAGGTGAGTCTCTACAGTGGGTATAGTGGCCACCAAAGGTTATCCTGGGGTTAGAGGTAAGGCAAATTGAGAGACTCACATGTCATTCTTGAAACTCAAGCCCTCAAGATTTAGCATTGGGCGGAGGAGGCAGAGCTGAATGAGTGTGTTTTCCTGAATAGTCATGCCCTGCGTTTCAAGCCACCCTGAGGTCATTCCCAGCCATTCAGTGGGACTCCCTGGATGCCCCTGTCTGAGCCTCCCAGGACATGTGTAGATTGACTAGATAATCACACTGCCAACTTGTCAAATCCCCAGGTTTCAATAAGCCTCTTCTGGCTGCTTTTTTTTTTTTCCAATGCTCAACGCTGCAATTCTGGTCAGTGTGGTGGTACAAAATGAGAATGTTGTGCAGCACAGGAATGGTTATTGCAAAGGTTGAGGAGATGTCAAGGGACAATGTGTCTCCCCAGGGGAAGAATGTGGGCTTCCAAACCCAAGAGTTTAACATGTCATTCAAAGACTCATGGTGTCTTCTTAATTCCTGCATGTTCTTGTCTGTGTTGATCTATGTGTGCTCATTAGCTTGTGCGTATCTTCTGTGTTTCCATGTGTGTATTGCCTATACTTGAACCACAGCTTTCTAGATTCTGGCAACAGAGGATTGAGATTTCTTAGTGGCTTATGGTCATGAAGTTTCTGTTTCTCTCACAAGAAGGAGACAGAATGGAAAAATGGTTGTTAGTGTGAAATCACAGAAGTATGTTTTAATGTGGAGTGGCAATACAGTCTACCAAGTGTTGTTGTGTCCCTGTGTGCATAGGAGGGCTGGACAGCCCAGTGAATGAATGAAAACACATAGAACTTTTGAATGTTTTGTTGGGAATCCATGCCTAAAATGAGTGGGGGCCTCAAATGTATAGGCCTTGGGCACAACAGGAGCATTGTGTGCAAAGATACTGTCATTGTGCCTCATGTCAGTAGCTTGAGTAGGTGAGGGAAAGATAAAGCCCAGAGGACTGATCTTCTGCTGACTTTGCACAGAGGTATATGGGAGTCAAGGGATTTTTGACAGGTACCATGTGTCACTGGTAACCCCTAATTGCCCATGAAGGAATAGAGTGTGGAATAGCTCAGAGAACTGAAAGAACACAAGGAAAGACAAATGTGAACCTTGGTACAGGGTTGGATCTTGTTCCCTTGAGGGCTGTGCATTCACCCTTTGTCCCTGCCCCACACAACAAACGTTGAGGCCTGCATTCATTATAGCTTTTATCTAGAAATGAAAGTGTGATGTAAAAGGTTGCAGAATTGGAGAGTGGTAGTGAGTGAGGTAAAGGTCCCCTGATATTCTGTGTCTGGGGATAGTGCCAATGAGAGCTATAGAGCAGTGGCAGTTGCATCCCTTAGGCATGGGTCCACATGCCTCCTTGTATATCTATGGCCTTGTGTCCCAACATGCACATGCCCAAAAGCAGAGGTGACAAGAACCTATTTTAGAGGCACATGCCACCAGAGGGTGCTCAGAGGATGAGGATCCCAGGCTCAGACAGCATGACATTCTGCCAGGTGACATGGAGCGAGTCCTAGGCCTTCCACCCTGTCTCCTCTGCTATAAAAAGATGTCTGAATTGTGGCACATTATGCGATAACTGACTCTCATGTGAACATGCTGGTCAGGAGTCACACATGCTGGTCAGGAGTCAGACATGGAGGAAAGGACTTCCACTCATATTCTGCGACTTGAAGAGACCAGTGTAGGAGAGGGTCATCTTGCTTACTGTGTATCTTGGTAAAAGGCAGAGGAGTGTCTGGAAAAGAGGCCAAAGGGGCCACATGATTTACTCCTAGGAGGTGAGGGCTTTGAGGGGTTGCTCCTCCTGTAGAGAAACAGTTCCCAAAACCCCTTGTAAGCATTGTGATGTTAGCTCTCCATACTGCCAGAGTTCTAGGTGGGCACCTTGAACATCAGCTGTAGGAATTTGTCTCAGTCTCAGTGAAAGACAAATACCTCCATGGGCAAACATCCTGCCACTTTCTCCCTCCTTCACTTGGGTGTAATTACCAACCACACTTGTTGATACCTGTTCCTATCCTCAGAGCTATTCTGCTGTGATATGGTGGACAGGGAGAGGATTCTGCCCAAGCTATTCCTGTTGTGAACCAGGATTAGAAGATCCTGCCATCTATGAGCCGGCATAGAGAGGAGCCCCAGCAGAGCAGGCAAGGGACCACAGTAGGGTCCAAGTTTTCTATTCCTTTTCAGAATTTTCTATTCCTTTTTCAATCACAGTCTTGTGAATGGTGAGAGGGAACTGCTATGAATCTATTTTTTATTATTATTTTCCTTGCTTTCCTTTAAATAGTGATGGTAGTGGCAAAAATAGAAAAAGATAAAAGAGCTGGGGAAGAAGGAAGACACGGAGGAAAGGGGGGAGGATGCATGGACTGAAGGAAGCTCCAAGGTCATAAATCAAATCAGGTATACATCCCAGGTGGCAGCAATGAATCAAAAGTTCACACACCTCCACCCCAGCTACGACTGCAACTACGGAGAGACAGTTGACCTGTTGGAACCCCAAGACCTCCCTAGAGACCAATAATTGACCAGACAGTAACTTCTTCCTCAGCTATCTTCTTCAGCATTTTATTGCAACCCATAGTACTTTGTGAGAAAGTGTATAAAAGTTTCCCTGGCCTTTGTTTAGGAGCCACTCACCACTGTTTCTGCTTTTCTCATGGGAGTGACCCAAACATATGCCTGATAAGAATAAACTCCTTGGTTTTTCCATGTGTGAGTATGGATTCTCAGTGGTAATAATTTTGGCCTTAACAAATGGCACTTCCTTTCACAGTGTCCACTGATAGTATGGACTAATCTATTTGAGTCTCCATGGACCTTGTAGGGTAAACTGCGGGGTCTAGTAGACCTGATCCATCTGTGTTCCTAGTGGTAAGATGCCTGGCCTGGATTCATTAAGGGATGAAAAGCTCCACAGAGCAAAGTATAAATCTACCCTGTAGAAGTCAGAAGCCAGGATTGGCCCCTGGACCAACCCCAGACAAAGGGCCCAGGGACTTGATTCCAAAGTCACAAGCAGGTCTGAGGTAAGGTGGAGTGCGTGTGCTCATAAAAATGTCCCATTGTGTAGTGTCGATATTGGTGCCAGCCAGCTCACATCCTCCAACAGTAGGGCACATCAGCAATGTTACCAGCAAGGTAGAGTTCCATCCAACTGTGCAACTACCTAAAATACCTGAGTATCACTCTAATCAGGAGAACCTATGTATGTGGAGGAGGGTTGATGCAGGTGCCAGGAGATAATTGCATGAATGACGCACCTAATGTGTAGACCTGACAATTGTGCAGCTGGAAGAACCATAAAACCCTAACAGCCTTGAACTCACTATGATGTTCTAGTGGGATGGTCCCACCTTTAGAAGGAACCTTCTTTTGAAGGATTTAGGGGAGGAAGTGTGTATTGCCCATAAGTAATATGTGTCTGTGCTATGCTTTCCTACAGCCTTAAGGCAGAAACATCCTTACCACCCCTTTCTGGCTGCTACTGCCTCAATGCTTTTGCTCTGGACATCTGAAGTGTTAGTCAAGATGATTCTGCACCAGGTTGCCCTAGCCCCTCTACTGAAAGCCTGCCAGCATTGCAGAAGACAGAGGGGCAGGTCTGCCTTGGGATGAGAGGGAAGCATGCAGAATAACACATTGCCTTTCCCAGAGGCCCGCTGGGTATATGAATGTCTCCTAGCATGTGTTCTGGACAGTGGCCCCCTGTGAAGGGTTCTAAGTGGTCCCACCTCTTCTCCTGGTCACCAGGGTCAAACCCTGTCTCATAGCCTGCTAGCTGTCTCTCCTGCTAGTCTCAGTGTCCCTCTGTAAATGTACCTTCCACTCTCTGCCCCCTCTTCTCATTCTCTGCTTGTCTTGTTCTTGCTAACCTTTGCCTCTGCCCATGTCACACTCCATGATCCACTGTCTGTCTGCCTGATATTGGGTATGGTGCACATCTTCTGCTACCTCTGCCATGTGCCTCGGCTACTCTCTGCAAGTATTGGTCTCCTTTTATGCCATTCATAAAAATGCCCAGGATCTCCTAGGTGTCCAGAATGAAACCTGAAATATCCCTGCCTTGTCCTCATTCCAATTTCTACAGATAGAGGCATGAAGCCCTTTTCAAGCGCACAAACTGAATAGAAGCTGTAGTATGTGTTTCCTTTACAGATCAGGATCATTTTTTTTTTATTTGAAGACATCCAGGTGAGGGAGACATTGTTGCCTGCTAAGGACCACAACCAGTGTCCTCTAGAACTCGTCCTCTACCTACCTCATTCCTCCTTTTGGTGACTTGGCTGCTCAGAGCTGTGCACACGAGCAAGGCGGGATCCTGGTGGATGGTCTGCTGTGAGCTTTTTGTAGTGTCAACTTTTACATAGGTGCTGCCCTTTCCTAGTCCTGAGACAGACCTTGTAGCGCTGCTGGGTGTGGAGCTTAGTTCTCTTAGTCTAGCAAAGCCCTCAGGAAAGCCAGGAGGTAAAGTAGGCAATCCTGAGGCTCTTGTGATCCTGCTGTGGCTGAGACAGTATGGCTCTTGCTAGTTTAATTCTTTAAAGGCTTTATGAGTTCCCTCTTGTTCCAAGAGATATTCTCAGGAACCCAACAAGGGAAGACAGGAACAGATGTGCACTTGGAAGTTTCACCCAGGCCAAAAGCATGTCAGCACCAGCTGCAGGCGTGCAGGAATTGTGCAGGTGCTGGAATGGGCCACACTGCCTCGTGGGGCGCGGCTAGAGGCCGCAGACCCAGGATTAGTGCTCCGAAGTCAGAAGGCGTCATCTATTGGCTTGAGAGCCAGAAAGGGCAGGTCTAGGCACCACCCTAACGTCTTCCAACCAATGGCGAAGCAAGGCACTGGAGAGCAGTGTTTCACAGAGAGAGAAGAGTCTGACCTGCCGCTACCCTCTTGCAAAGGGGTGAATAGCAAATGTGGACCATTGTGGTCAGGGAGACCATACAGCCTCTCGCTCTGTTTATGTTGGACCGGCTGTACAATCACAGCTCGGGGAGCTGCCTTCCGCTTCCGCTATAGGGGGTGCCGCTTGATGGTAGGGCCTCATGGGAAGCCAGGCAGGACTGGGTGGTGCTGCCCCTCTCCCCCAGGAAGCCTTAAAGAACTTCGATCAGGGAAACACCCTTTTGAGGGGCGAGGCTCAGGGTCTGGCAGAAGACTGGGTCTAGGAGGACAGGGGTTATAGAGTTTTTGGCTGGGAGATTAGTGTGTTCCTTTGTGGGCCCGCAGAGGCAGCTAGCCTGTCCATGGAGCTGGCTGTGCAAAAGAGCTTCGCCCAGGTGGAGCCGGAGGGCACAGAATCCCTGTTGGTGGAGTCAGAGCTGGGGGTGGCCGAGGTGATTGAGATTGTGCAGATGAGTGTGCTCATAGAGGGGGTGAAGGGTGGGGGGCGGGCGATGCCCTGACTAGGAAAAGCTCCTTCACCTGATGCAGATAGAGAACCACCCACAGATATTGACTATAATTTCAGAGGAAGATGAAGATATGCTTACTTTTATGAGCCATTTAGAGGTAGGCCAGGGAGGCTGAGTCTGGCCTGGCATGGGTGGTTCTGGTTGCAGAGAGAAGTGACCCAACCACCAGCAACCTACTTATATCAGCTCATCCAGGATTGGTGTCCTTTCCTCTTGATGCCTTCCCCCATTGTTCCCTGGCATGTGGAGGAAGTCAGACATCCCAGAAAAGGCTATAGGTTGAAGTTCTTTGTCCGTCAGAAACCCTACTTCAAGAATGATGTGATCTCCAAGGATTATCTCCTTATTATAGCTCATAGGATGTGACTTCCTCAATTATTGCAAAGGGCAGTGATGGTGCCTAGGCTGGTCTCAATCCTCCCCTTATTTAATCTCTTCCAGGTTAAAAGGCATTTGTTGCCTCTATGATCAAGTGTTCTTGGGCTAATGATCACAAAGCGCCTTGCTTCGAGAAGGACTCCAGTGTCTGGAGCTTCATATGGTCTTTGACCCACCAACCACAACTGCCCAGGTTCTAACCAGATTGCTGAGGTACAAAGCCTTTGGGTGTCATGAGGTGTACCTTTGTAGAATTCTGGGATGTGGGCTTATTTCAGGGCAGAGCATGTTATTCTTTTACCTCTAGATAATCATGAAGTTCATAAGTCTCAGTCCCCTGGGCTATTACCTGAGGAAGGAAGACACCATGACAGAGAAGAGAGAGGAGTTCAGGTGAGCAGCCCAGGATCAGGCCTGGAGGCCTGCTTATCTGATATCTGGGGTATAGTGAGTAGGTGAGTCTCTAGAGTGGTTGTGGTGGCCCCAGAGTTTATCTTGGGGTTAGAGAGAAAGGCAAGTTGAGAGACCCAAATGTCATGCTGGAAGCTGGAGCCCACCTGAGCTTCAGGATCAGTGAGGAAGAAGCAGGACTGAATCAGTGTGTTTTCCAGAATGGTCATTCCCTGGGTTTCAAGCCACCCCGAGGTCCCTCTCATCCATTCCTAGCCATTCAGTGGGGCTCCCTGCATCTCCTCATCGGAGCCTCCCAGGATATGTGTAGGTTGACTAGAGAATTGCTATGCCAACTTTTCAAACTCCCAGGTTTCAATCCAAGCCTTTTCTGGATATTTCTTTTTTTTCCCAATTTTCAAAGCTGCAATTCTTGCCACTGTGGTAATATGAAATGAGGGTGTCATGGAGTACTGGAAGACTGATGGCAAAGGATGAGGTGATTCCAAGGGACAATGTGCCTGCCCTGGGAAGAATGAAGGCATCCAAACCCCTGGGTTGCCATGTCATCCAGACAATTACAGAATGCTCTCAATTCCTATGTATTCTTCTCTGTCTTGATCTATGTGTGCTCATTCACTTGTGCATATCTTCTGTGTGGGGGAAAGGTAGTGTCTGTATTTCTTTAATTGAACTGTAATTTTCTAGATGGTGGCACCAGAGGATTGAGAGGTCTCAGTGGCTACAGGCAATGAAGTTTCTGTGTCTGTCACAAACAGGAGACAGATGGAAGAATGATTGATAGTGTAAAATGCACATAGTTGTCTTAATGGAGAGTGGAATAAAATCTACCAAGTGTTGCTATGTCCCTGTGTACACAGGAGGTTCAGGAATTATCCAGTGAATGAATGAAAGCATTTGGAACTTTTGAATTTTTATTGGGAATCCATGTGTAAACTGAGTGTGGCACCAAAAGTGGAGGCTTTGGCCCAACAAGAGCATAGTGTGCACTAAAGCCCAAAGGACTGACTTTCTCCAGACTTTGCATACGGGGAACTGGGAGTTAAGGGCCTTTTCACAGACATCATGTATTGCTGGCAACTCCCTGTTGCCCAAGAAGAAATAGACTGTGGGATATAACTGACAGGACACAAGGAAAGACAAATGTGAACACTGTGAGAGCATGGGACCTTGTTTCTTTGAGGGGCTGTTCATTCATTCTTTGTCCCTGGCCCACACACCAAGTATGGAAGCTGGCATTTCCCAAAGCTTTTCTCTAGAAGTGCACGTGTGTTGTAGCTGTATGTAGGATTGGAGAGTTACAGGGTGAATGAGGAAAAAGCCCCTGACATTCTGTGTCTGGGGATAGTGCTAAGAGAGCTTCAGGGAAGAGCCAGATCCTTCCCTGAGGCATGGGTCCTGATGAGTACTTCTATATTTGTGGCCTGTTTCTGGACATGCACAAGCATGTGAGCAAAGTTGGTGAGAGAGGGGCTGAGTTTATAGGCACTTGCCAGTGGTGGGCCCTATGAGAGTCTTTCGAGGATTCAGATCCCAGGCTTGAAGATCATGGCATACTGCCCAGGTGACATGGAGCCAGGAGTAGGCCTTCTACCCTGCCTACTCTATTGTAAAAGGATGCCTGAATTGTGGCACTTCATGGGATGACTGACTCCCTTGTGAACATGCTGGTCAGGAGTCACTCAAAGAGGAATGGGTTTCCACTCGTAGTGTGAGGTTCGAAGGGGTTGCAAGGCAACTTTGTGTATCTCTCTCTGTCTCCTTTCAGCCCTCTCTCTATTTTGTGCTCTTTACAAATGAGGCTTCTTTGTCTTACTGCCTGTCTAACAGCCATGTCACTGTGTGTTTCATCCACAACATACCTCTCTGTATGAAAGTCACTCATTTCTTTCACTCTCACTTTGTGTCCCACTGTGTCCTAAAGTTTCCTTTTATTGCTGGGCCTGACAAAATATATCCACCTATCTGAAGACTTCCTTGCCTTTCATTCACATCTGTGTCCCTCTGTCTGTATCAGTGCACTTATCCTGTCCAGGCTACTATGGCTCTTGTCACTGTCCCTATTTACATAAAGCTGTTGTGACATGCTCCTACAAACACAGAGAGAAATTTTTAATCTCAGTTAAATTAAGCTGTTATAGTTGCTTGTTTCTCATGAGTATGAGAATGTTAGTAGGGCTTATAAGCTTTGGGTCATGGCCTACAAAGCCCTCCCTCTCATAAGTCAGGAAAAGGGAATTGCTATTGAGGAAAACCTGGGAAGATGAAGATATTGCAGATTCCATGGAGCATAAAGAAACCTCAGGGTTCCAGGTACAAGAATTAGCACTAATGGTCCTAGGGTTGGAGTAGGAGAGCTTCCTGGAAGGGCCACACTCTTACATGTCTGATTTTCTTTATGCATTCTCAGGATAAAGGTAAACTTTTCCTTGGAAGTTCTCACCATTTCAGATGACCTGTAGTTTCTATGGACTGTAAGGACCCATTCCCCCCAACATTCCCTATTAGATATTGACCCAGCCCATTGGCAGTGTGAGTTACCTGGATCCAATGGCAGAAGTCCAGAGAGCTGGTTTTGTAGTAGTGGTCACCAGCATGCTGGGAATGAAATGGTTTGTGTTAGGAGTGATGCTGATAGACATTAATGGCATGAGAATTGGTCTAGGTGATCATTGTTTGTGGTTCAATGATTATAAAGTTCTTTACAAGGAAAAACCTGGGATCAGAAACTGCAGGCCCTGCCCAGGATGCTTTTCTGGGAGATGGACCTGAAAGAAAACAATAGTCATATATGTGTACTTTGTAGTATAAAATCCTTGTCCATGTGACAGGCAGAAAGCAGCAAGGTGGAGCTATTTGGTAAGGAGGCAAGGGAGAGCTTGTTGCCACTGTTAGGGTCTCTTGTACCTTCTCTTCCTGTCAAAGGGAAGCACAGCTTTTCCACTTGTTCCTAAGGAAGTATAGTCACATATTATACACATAATAAGGACCAGCCAGCTCACAGGCTCCAACAGGAGGGCACTTCAGCAATGGCATTGGCAAGGCAGAATTCCAGCTAGGATGTGTAGCTACTAAACACATCTAAGTGTAACTCTGCTCAGCAGCCCCTATGCCTATGTGATGACAGAGGTTTGATACGGGTGCCAGGAGATATGTGCATGAAGGAAACACTTCATGTGTGGACCTGACAATCATGCAACTAAAAAAATCATAAAATCCTAACAGACTTGAACTCACTATCAAGATATAGTGGAATGGTCTCACCTGTAGAAGGGGCCTCTTTCTTTTTTTTTTTTATTGAATGTTAACTATGTACATTAATGCACTTTTGGGGTACAGTGTGGGGTTTTCACATGCATTCCGAAATACTTCCATCAAACTGGTCAACACAGCCTTCATGTCATTTTCTCAGTTATTGCTTTAAAAC